>JBBMJY010000004.1:21024729-21037494 GCA_037833715.1 Toxotes lorentzi | reverse complement strand
ACACAAGGGCAATGATTTCAAAATAAAGCAGAAACTATAAACAAAACTTAACTAAACAAGACTCAAAATGTCCACAAAAGTGATCAGAAAACAGCCCCTCTTAGGGGCTAGTCATGACAAACACTGATCAGGTGACATGCCAATTGCCATAGTGTTGGCTGGTTGTAGAATAATTATTATTTACTGTCTGTGCTGTTTTTTCTGTAATTGGCCTTCTCTCTGAAGGCCGCATCATTTGGCAAACATATGAAGAATTATCTGGACGCGTGCATCAGTCCAGCCTGCCTCAGCTCAGTTTGTTCATTAGGAGCTGTTGGCAGTCAGATGTCAACATCTGTCTCTTTTTACCCATAAATCTTTGTGCTTTGGAGTTGTTTTCTCATTACATTCTCGCTTCTAACAAACCTCACCCAAGTTTGGTTGTCAGAGGACCAAGACCTCAATTTTCAGGAGTGTTTTGTACTTTTTTTCTCCTTGCATGGTGAAGCCCACTGAGACATCACTGTGATATTGGGCTGTACAGATAAATTTGAGTTGATATGCGTCGTCGTGACAATACCTGGCTTGGACTACACAGGAAAGACAGCTGGCCCTCTGATTTTTCCCAGTGAGTAAAACCCACATCAGTTCCTGAAATCCTCTGAGGTAAAAGAAGCCTCTTCCACATACACAGTGCCAGCACGGACTGTTACATCTTATCTGCTAATCTAATTAAACAAAAGGATCATTTTAATCATTAAAAATGGTCAAAATGTGAGGTCATAGCATCAGGTCCATCGTGTCCAATCAAATCTTTAACTACTGTAGCTCTGTGCTTTTCACATGTTCAGATTAATACAAAAAGAATCATTCCACGTATATTATGTTCTGAACATTTTCTCTCTACTCAAGATTTCCCTATAAACATTTTAATTTTGATTTTATGGAGGAAAATTGCAACAGATCCAATGGATCCAATACAATACATTTGCAGTGTGAAGGTTTAAGCTGTCCAATACTAAATGCATCTGAACAGGGCTTCCTGTTTACACCACACAACACGTCAGCCAATAACAGTGCCACCTGTGTGTTTCCACTTTATTTCAGGTCAGATGTATCAACCACAGGTGGCCGGATCAATGTGAAACGTTTAATTATTGTTGTGACAAATGGCAGAGGCATTTAGCAGGGTTTGCTGAGTAAATGATCTCAATGATTGCAGTAGAGGAGTGTGCAATGATTCACAATGACATGCCATGAATTATTAAGCCATCAGAGCTGCCTGATGCCCTGAAGCCATGTTTCTCTTTGTAGACGGAAGCCCAGCAGGGGCAAACAAAGGGGACACAGAGGGGATTTGAATTCAAGCCACCCACAAAGCTGAGGCTGAGGGAAATTTAGGTTGGTGTTGGAGCTGCCAAGCACATAAGAAATGGAGGATTTGCACATTCTTGCAATGTAGTTTAGGAGAAGAAAATGACTCATGAACTCATGCATAGAAAAAAAAACTGAAAACACTTCTGGTTGAAAAGATGCAATTAGAGAAATCAGTGCCTGTGTATCATCAAAGGAATATTACATCATTTGATTTAAGTAAAAAAAACATTTTGTTACATAATGACATGACCCAGTTTTACTCCTTTCCATTACATTAGAAAAGCTTGAATCTTATGAGATAATAGTACGTAGAAAACAGGTCAAACCATTACTTAAATAAATGCTGTAAGAAAAACCACAACCCACCTACAGTTACACCTACAGTTCATTTAGAGCTGTGAGCTGTGCAGGCTGCCCTCAACTTTTTCTTTTTTTTTTTTAACTCACTTCCTCTGTTCAGATACCAGACACAAATTAAGACAGCTCTTTCCCTGAAGGAGACCTCATACTAAACTTATGTGAAGTCTACAATCAACTTTTAAAGGCAGAAAACAGTGATTACTGAATACGATCATACCAACTACCAAAAAGCAGTCTTTTGTAAAGAGAGCTGACCTATTTAAAGATTCTATCAAGTTTCTAGCTGATCGTAGGAAAACATGGGAGAATGTTTGAATGTTGCTTTTATGTAAATTCTGGGGTTTTTATTAAAGCTGCTCTGGACCATAGTAATGGATGATGTATCCATATACAGATGCATTTTAATGCCAGGTGTAAGTGTGGTGTTGATCAGTTGACAGCTGTAGCACACAATGAATTCAACAAATTGACAAAGTAAAGTTGAAGTGACTCTCCCGGTGCCGTAACAAGCAGCAGACAGTGATGGCTGCATACTTTGGAAAGTAAATTACTCGTAACTATTAGAAAATGAATGTGGGCACCAGTTTTGTCGCTTACATAAAAAGCTAACAAAAAACCAAGGTGCTCAGTTTGCATTAGTAACCAAGTCTCCAAACACGTGGTCCAGCAGGACTCAAACACAGCATATACAGGTGTGTCTGTGCTGGTGTGTGAAAAAAAGACAATTTCCCAACCTGTTGCCCACATGATCATACTGGTTTTACTACAATGTAAAATATCTATATTAAAACATTATACTCAGCGTATTGTGTACTGTATCTTAGTAGAATAACATTCTTCCTGCCAGCTGTGAGGATGAACACTACAGTAAGGCAGACTGGTAAAGTTGAGACAGCGATGTGTTTGTGTACATCCCAAGGTCACAGTATTTTCTTCTGAAAATATTTTTCGCTCCCACTGACAAATATTTGAGATGTGAAACCTTTTTGGGAGTTTGCCGATGGACACTGTTTTTTCAGCAGCATTTGCTTTGCCATCTCTTTCCATCCTGTCAAACTAATTTGCATCTATGACCAGCAGATGCTTCTCAGAGAGAATCACTTAAAATCACACCCTTAAAAACAGCTGAAGCTGTTAAGAATAAACAAAGAGATGCTGTATAATAAACACTATTACACTTTATTACGTTGTTATTAAGCATTTCATCACGTTATTTGTCTGGTTTCCAGCGATTTAGCTTCATGGTTTCTGCTTTTTGTGTGTACAAATTGTTGCATTAATGTATAAGCACACTGCATATCCTCTGTTGTATATATGGCTTCTGTGAGCTAAGTTTCCCTTAAAGGGCTGATGAGATGGAGTGCAGTAAAATGAAGTTATATGAGCAGGAATTCACTTAAGCTGGGAAACATAATCTTAATTACTGCAGCTCACTTCAGAGCATTTGGGGCTTTGGTAATACCTGCAGTTCTGTTGTACTGTTCAAATACATTAGAAGCATTTTACAGAACACAACATGCTAATTATATGCGGCAAATTTGTATCCTGGTGCTAATAAGCACTAAATAAGAGACTGCTGAGAGAAAAGCCATAGTTAATGACTCATACATTACTAATACAAGCCAACTAATAACCGATTAATAGGATTTTCTCAATTGAAAGTGTTACCCACCAAGCTACTGGGGTTTTCTGTAGCCAGTGTGTTGAGCTAACTGCTGAAGAAGCCAGGAGGAGTGACAGATTTACCATCTGCAGCCAACATTTATTTGATTTCAGTAACATTTACAAGACAAAGTCATGACACATGATGAGCTCTGTCTTATTTCCTTGACAGTTTTCTGCAGCGCTGCCAGTAATGAGTCACGGGGTGAAGTTTCCCCAGCGGGGTCGCTGAGGGCTGTGATTCCCCCTCAGCACGCTGCTGCCTCCTCCTGACCTAATTACCACAAATAATTGCTCATAATACTACACTGCCAGGATCCCAAGAAGAAACACTCAAAAATAACATCCTCAGCACTTATTACCAGCTGTTACATGAGAATGATTTCATTCAGGAAAAAAGGAACCCACTGTTAAAAAAAGGGCAAACCATCTCAAAGATCGCTGCCATTTAAACTAGTGAATGCATTTTTGTAAGATTAGCACTTGTTTTTGGTCAAAGAGCCAAAGTGCCCTAATTTTTTTGAAAACCTTTACTTGAGCTGGATATTATTTCATGAGATATGTCCGTGCTTCACGCTGAATCAACAGGGCTCTTTCACACCTGACCAACCCAAATGCTTTTCAGGTTAGCTCAAGCTCTGATGTGTCTTCAGGTTACCACCGGACCAGTCTGCCGGCTGAACTCTCCAACCCAACATGACCCGAACGGATCGGTTTTGGACTTTTTGGACTTCAGCCTGGGTCTGACTGACATGACTTCTTTAAAAACTGGTCGTAGTTGGGGAAATGTCATATTCCTCTTTTAGGATGTCAGGAATGAATCAGTTTGTTTGTATTTTGGTGGGAAGCTACTCGCCTGTACAGATAGATAGACAGGAAGTTGAACAGGCTTTGTGCCTCACACAGTGCCACGTGGCCCCACCCACATTCATTACCTAGCTTACCTCACACATTTCAGATGTATTCAGCTATTCAAACAGGTCCCGCGTGGTGACCTCAGATCCTCACAGTGATGTCGCCCCTCCTGACTGCCGGGTTGTAAAGCTCACTAATCCTTCTGTGTGTCCCCACCTTTAAACAGATTGCACCAGTATTTTGGGGAGCTTCACGCGTTGGTCACCTTATCCAACATGTGACAGGGAGACTGGCCCTGATATCATCTCTGTGCCTGTGTGTCTGTATTGTGTGCATCCCACCCATCTGGCGCTTTAAGTAGGTCAATACAGTTTCAAACACTTATATGCAAATGCACATTTGGCTCCTGCAGGTCTGATTCTTGTGATCAGAGTCTCTGGGATTTGGATTTAAAGTTGGGGTTGAGATGACTTTTAGGATGACTTTAACTGCAGCGTTTAACTCTCTGTCTCTGTCTCACACCACAAATACACACAGGCAGACACACACACACACACACACACACACACACACACACACACACACACAGAAGTGAGGTTTAATTGATCTTTCTGTTGCTGTTGATAAATCCATGTTCCACATCTCATGTCAGTGGCTGCAGCCCTTGTCTCCTGGCCTGGTAAACTCCATTCATCACATACAGCCTCTGCATGCACTGACCCATGCACCAACGCCTCTATTACTGAGCTCTCTCAACCTCAAGCTGCCCTTTCAACGCACACACACACACACACACACACACACACACACACACACACACACACACACACACACACACAGAAAACCAAAGACACTGTGGACAGCGACATTGGACAATAATGATTTCAATTATCCTCAGGGTACAAGTAGATGTACAGTGTATAGATCAGCTCCGACGTAAACTTCCCCCTTATTTAGATCAGATCAGATCACGCAGACAGATACTCTCTCTCTCTCTCACTCACACACACACCGATGGGACTTTATGTATGCCCAGTTCATTTAAAAACATGGGGCTGATTTTAGATTCTGTATTTGTCAAAGTGCAGTTCAGGGTTTGTAGCTGGACTGACCCCAAGCTTGTTAGCTGACAGTTACTGTAGGAACCAGTGCACTGAGCTCTGCTCCTTCTGCACCACTGCTGCATACAATTTGTGCTTGAACACTACACAGCAGACCTTGATTGGTGCACCTTTGAACATCACTCACACAGCGAGTGATCACTTCTCAGATCACTATTTGTAACTTTCGACAGATTTTTTCATCAGCGAAATCGTAACAGTCTGCTGTCTGCTAACGTCGCATGCCAGCTCCAGAGGAACCACATCATTGCTTTACAAGGCATGGCCTAGTCCTGAGACTATACATAATTGCCCCCCATGCTCCATCCCAGAGAGGCGTGTTCATAAATCTTGTAGCTGTTGTTTGGAAAGAAGGGGCAGCAAAATATTTTCTTATTTCCTTCCAAGTGCAGAGTAAATATTCATCAAAATATCTGTACACAACCCTGCTGGACAGCATCCCAAACCATGTCACATCCTGAACACAGAGCATATAAACTGGAAGATATGCAGGTCTGCTGCACACAAACCAATGAAAACAGCACTTCATACACCAAAGTGTCAAATATAATCTTGGCTATGGTAACTGCAGGTCAATAAAGAGTGTGAACATGTTTTAACTAAATTCAAGACAAAAAGTCTTGAGCATGATCACAAGATGCACTGTAAGTGTCTTATTGCTTGCTGCCCCTGGTGCAGCTGTGACAGCTCCTGTTGCTGCACATCAGTGTAGTGGCTCCTACTCTGATTGTAGAAAGGTACTGAGCTTAGTCATCTCATCTTAGTCAGAATGCATAAACCTCATGCATTCTGGTTGTGTGGGCCTGCGGTACAAATATCTCCAGTGTCTTTTCCCAGCATGCACTGCTGAGGGTGTCAATACTCACTTTATACACACGGAGAGGATACAGATCTCTGACCTTCCTAAATTCCCATCCATTGACTGCGCTTTGGAAGCATCTCAGTGTCTTCCTCTTGTCTTGTCTTTGTATGTTCTCACTTGGCCACTAGTCCACACAGCATGTATTTAAAATCCCTCAGCCCTCTCATATATCATCTCATTATGGGTTTGGTTTTGTTCTGTCTTACTGCATAAAGGGATTTCTGTATACAGGATGTGGCATACATGCTGAATTAATTGATCATTTATCTGTGCAGAGAAAACAAAGACCAAATGGGGTTATCTGTGCATGGTTTATTCATCTACCCGTGGAGAATCCAGCACTTCCTTCTGAGGCGCTTGTGAAAAATGACAGAGCTGTCGTTTCAACTCGAGCAAGGAGAGCAACACGTGCCACAATTCATTTAGCCTCAAAGTGCTGACTGCTGCACGGAGAAATGAGATGTGCCATCAAAGCTAACCTTAGCCTTTATTCCAGCATGAACCCTGCTATGTTTAACCAGACGAGGTCCCGCAGGGCTCCCGGCAGGAGAGAAGAATCAAGAGAAGCTTCGATCCACACACACAGCAAAGGTCGGCGTTCCACCGGAGCGGTTAATTCAATATGAAAATCCGAACACGGAGCCCACCGTGGCCCGCCGTTTGATTTCTGACACTTAAAAGTGTGGCTCTGAAACCATGTGAATCCAGCACTGGTCCTGTCAGGAGGGCTGATGTTCAATGCCATTTGGCAAAAAAAGCACTGGAAAGACTGAGCCTGAAATCTGCATGTCCTTGGAAAAATTACCGCAGGTTTTTTCATCCCTTTAATGTTTTCTCTATGAATCTGAGAAGTCTAACAATAACTGCACAGAACAAGCGCACAAATATCTGTTGGATTTACTGTAAATTTGCTGCCTAAAGACACATATTGAAATCATTATTGCGTTTACTTTAGTTCAACAGTAAAGCAGACACATTAAAATGTTGTTGTTGGTCTGAGCCAAGCAAAAAGTGATAGAAGGGAAAGGAAGGGAAGGGTGCTGTCAAATTAATCATCCTGAGGCCACTCTTCATCTCTTCGTTTAACTACACTTCATGTTAGGAGTGACTCCGGCCTTGTGTTACTCTCCCCTGACATGTCATTTTATCAAATGAGGAGATTTCCTGGATTTGACACACGGCAGATTAAAAACCTTCACTGACAGGAAACCAGAGACATAATTGGAGTTTTAGTGAGTCAAATTTCTCACAGGTAGAACTGCTCTGTCGGCAGAAACAATCTCACTGGTTGTGTTACTATCAGTGAAGGTAGACAAAATATTAGAAACAATGCTCAGTATGAAGAATTACAATTGAACAGCAGCAAACTACAGCTTCCAATGTACAGTAAATGTAGAGTTTCAATCAAAAAATTAACATTACATCATGAGGGTAGAATTAATTGAGGGCTGTTGTATTAGACTGTGGCAGCTGCAGCTGGGTGTACCTAATGAAGTGGTAACTGAGTATAAGTGTTCTTCCAGATTGTGCATCTCTTACACCTGTTGAATTGTTCTATCATATTTTTTTATGGTTCAAATTGTGTCATGTGCCATGTGACTGTTCACCAGCTGATGACTTCAGTTCTCAGAGACCTTCAGACCTTTATTGTTTGTCCAGACACCTCTCGTGCTAGGTGTGAGTTTGCGAGGGTAACAGTGAGGTACCTGGGCTGAGTTGTGAGGCAGGTTAAAGTGTTTACTGTGAAGGCTGTGAAGATTGTTTCTCCCCCACAGAGCTGCTGCTCTTCCTCTGAGAAATGATAGCATTACTCAGATTTTTAAATAAGGCTGACCTGCTCTTTTAGGCTATGTAGATGAATTTGAGTAGGAGCAGTTATCCCTCACTGACTCCTCTAATTAAATCCACACATAAAGAGGATATTTAGACGAAGGTGAAAAGATGGGCTAAACAGCATCCTGACAGTTTTACTCAGCAGTGGTGAAATTCAAGGCTAGGATGGGATTTTTAAAGACAGAACCCATATATACAGTTTGCGTAGCTCCCGGCCATCCTGCGATTTGTCATGATGATAAAATATTGGACTACCCATGCTGAGAGGAAATAAGATCGTGCACAGTCGGGTCAGAGTGTCTATTTTAGATTGCAAAGAAAAGCACAACGTAGCAATTTGTGGGAAAGAATGAGTACCTGAGCAGGATGTGGTCTGCCTGCAAGAGAGATTATGCATCACCTATTTCATTACAGAAAAGGTCACTTAATAATTCAACAAACCTGCAACAATCAGAGGTTGTTTTTCTGTGGTGATTCAGCAATGACGCTTTCACAGAACCTTGTTCTAAATTGAGATGTTTCATTAATATTTAAGAAAAAGCTGTGACAGATGATTCGGAGCACAAGACTCAAGCGAGTGATGGCAGTTTTCAAAGCCATCCGTTTTGACAAAACGATGACACTTTGACACAAGAAAGCACGAAGTGGAGTCAAACTTCATGCGTTCTTCACCCTGAAATGAATACAGCTCGGAATGAAAATGAGCTCCTGCTGATCCAAATGTTTTAAAATGACAGTTTTAAATAAAGGTTTCCGTAGTTTAAATGTAAGCTAAATCGTAACAGGATATTAAGATAAACCTTCCCCAGCCTAATACTCTTGTACTGTTGGTGAGGATGTTGAATGATGAGGTTTGGGTAATGAGTTTGGTCCATAAAAGATGCACAATGTGGTGCAAAATATAAATCTTCATGTACTCCATGGCAGCCCTCTCTCTCTGCTTTAGCTGTAATATATAACACAATTCTGTTTTTCATTTTGGGTTGTAGAATTACTTACAGACAACACATTTAGAAAACCAGCTGGATTTCTAATCTGCAGATGGGAGTGACTCTGAGACTGAAAAGTGGCTGATGGTTTGCCACCAATGGTTCAGAGGCATGTGCAAATCCCTCGTGTTGTGCCGCTTGTATTCCTCCGGCACATACTGTTTCCTTCCAGCAGGTGCTGCTTCAAAGTGGTAGTCACACCAGTGCTGCTGAAGTACCCTGATGCATATGCAAATTTATTGGCAGCGTGCTAGTTTTACGACAAGTGCTGCCGTAAATCTCTTTTTTGCTTCTATCTGTATTGATAATGTTAACACAGCATAGCGCTGGAAATGAGGACTGTATAAATTTGTCTCGTCCATTCTGTTGTTCGGACATGCGCGATGCTTTTGACAGGTGTAATCAATACGTACGTGCATTGTCATTTCAGACTATCTGAAGATCCTCGACATCCAGACGATAGAAAATGGCTCATGCTGCTGGATGAGTGTGAAATGACTTAATCAAGGCCCTTCAGGAGACATAAGCATAAGAATTAAATCGTGAAACATATTTTCTAAAAGTAATAAAATAAAGTAATTCAGACTGAAAAATGTTTACAGCTCTGGGTTTAGTGGCTGTTAAATGCTGTGAATGAGAACAAGTTACCAAATGTCTATACAGTGCCCCCTCCTGGTAGATATGGGAACCTAACTCTGCAGGGTTTGCACCAATATTGGAATTTACAGTGAAACTATATCATTGGCAATCAATACATCCATGCACACGTTGTCATTTCAGACAATCAGAACATGGATCACAGTGAGAAACTACCCCGACGTCTGGATTAGGAGTGGTGTGTCGGAGGAAAACGGCTAATGGCAGAAAGGCTGCGTTGGATCTGCAGCTGCTCACATACTGATCGATTGACACACACACACATACATATTAGACGTGTGAACTGTAGATACGTGCGCCCACACTTTATGTGCCCACAGCCGAGGAAATTACATATGATGTCCGCTAATGATGAAGACCTGAATGGGGTCTACATACTAATTGAACTGTGAGGTGATGAAAGCAGGAGAGCGAATGAGCTGAGAGAGTAAAGGACTCTGAACTTAAGTGGATTTTTAATACCCAAGCAGAGATAATAACGAAGAGCCCTGTGAATGGAAGTTCAAATTAAACACGGAAAAAGTGACTTCAGATCTTATCTGGAGAAGATCATCAGCTGCTGTGATGAAGACATCTGCACAGAGGGAAATAACTTAAATAAGCGGTACATGACTCATTCTGACATCAGATACACTAACATGCACGGAGTCATGCCGCTGCCAGCTATGTGCTGGTTATGGTCTCATTCATATGGAATTTTTAGGGCTTGAAATTCCCCCTTTTTGTTTTCGTAAATAAACCGGTGAAAACAGCTTCGAGGTCCCTGTCGAACGAACAGATGGTGACGAAGTGTTCTAATAAAAGAACGTGGGCTACAGTGCAGACAGTGGATGTAGATCTGTGTGAACCACACAGGTTGGCACATGACGAATCTTACATCACATGGGCCCTTCTGGTTACAGAAAGTATAAATTTGCCTTAACACAATAAGGATCCTGGATTAATAACTACAATGTTTTGATTTTATAAGTATGTAGTCATGGTAGTACGTAAACTCTTCCCTCCTGTGTACACACAAGGATCCATTTCTTTTTTGTGCTCCTCCTCACTCTTCTCCCTTTGGAGAACCCTGCCCCCGACCAAAGCCATCCCATGTCAGACTGAGCCTGCAGAGCTCATGAAATATCACCGGCGGTAGGACGAAGGGACAATAACAAAGGGGAAAGAAAGTAACATGGTTATACTTCAGTGGCTTCTACTCACAGTGAACAGGCTCTTTCCCTGATGGTTTGAGTCCTTGGAGGATTGGTGGTGACCTGCGCTGGACCAGCCCTGGGTCAGGGATTAAGGAGGACCTTGTTAGTCCTTCCAGTCTGCCCCAGTTTTGGGGCGCCGCTCCTCTGCTGCCGCGGGTGGGAGTGTTATCACCAGTGTTATCACCTCAATGTGTAGAAATTATGATTAAAGCTGTGGAAGACAGAAGCTGAAAAAGCTAAATTTAATTTTTCCCAAAGAGAAAATCTGCTTATTACATACAATGCATTCATCGCATCATCCAACACGTACATGTGTGTTCAAATGTACCTTGTCCTGAACTGTGAGTTAAGTTCATACTCTCATAATCAGAAACCTATTTCACATGCTGTCAGATTAAAGGTTTTCCTGCTGCATGGAAACTTCTTTTTTGCTACCTGTGCAAACTCAGACTCCCAATACGAGGATTTTGATGTTGACTACACACACACACACACACACACACAAAAAAAGAAAAGCTGTTCAGAACTTATTATTAAAAGTGGGATCCTAATTTCTTGTACTGGTACGAGAAGAAACATCATGCTCAGCAGGAGGGAGGTGGAGCCGGAGGTTGCATCTGTTTCATCCAGTTTTCTGGCACACTGTTCAACCTGTGAACATGAAAACTGTGTTAATTGGTTTATTCATGAAAACTGGTAGAGTCAGTGGTTCAGTATCAAAGGTTCACACAAACAGCTTAACTTGACTTCAGTGGAGAACAGCCAACACCTGGGTCTCTTTAAACACAGCCAGAACTTTCCTGGTGTAGGGAGGTGTTACACAAAGGGCAACAACATATTGTGAGTGTTCAACAAGAGTGATGATTAAAAGGAGGGAGGTAACGATGACAGAAAGTCGTTATTACCACTCCTTCCTGCTGCAAGAAATGACCAGCACACTTTGAACAATGTCCTCTGCTGACGAGCACCGATTTTAATCCAGCACATCTAAACAGAAGATAATGAGCCCTAAACAAAACAGACATGGCTGCTGCTCACCTTACTCTGAATCATCATAGCATATTACGTACGACACTTTGAACAACTGGAGTGTAAAACTGATGTATCTGAAACCGTGAAGGTTCTGCACACCCACACAAGTGTTGAAATTTATTCTAGCTGATTAGACTCCTGCTCTGCTTGAAGTGGGGCAGAGTGATGTGGGGAATTACATGATGACACCCTGCTCTTTGTTCCAATAAGGATGATAAACTAACAAGTGAGACAAAGCTTGTGAGGGAGATTTCCATCAACCACAATGTGTAAACACCCACACAGTCCTGAGAGGACATCAGCCAGTTGAGTGATATCACCTGTGTGGGTGACTGATTTGGTCGGCCAAAATCAGTCGACAGTTTGGTATACAAAACTGCTTGGTTGTAAGTATTCTATTGTCCGGTACGCCGTCATCTGAACTCACCGCATGTTTATCATTGTAAAAACGGTGACAAAGGTATGAGATGGTATGTGGTCACTTAGGTTGGAGGACTTTTTTGAGTGCTTGACAACTTACTGCATCCTTTAAAAACATGCTCCAGTGGCAAAATTATTTTCGGAGCCCCTGTGTGGAACATGTCGGAGCACCTGCAAACGTGAAAGAATTTAACACATCCACACACAACCAACCCTCAATGGCCACCGCTGGTTTTGTTTTCCCCTCACGTGATTGATCTGACAGAAGTATTGATTGAATGAGGGTGCAAAACTGTGGTTGGCTAAGTTTTAATCTGACAGACGGGTAGCAGCAGAATCCCAGAATGTGTGTCTTTGTGTGTGTGTGTGTGTGTGTGTGTGTGTGTGTGTGTGTGTGTGTGTGTGTGTGTGTGTGTGTGTGT
>JBBMJY010000004.1:20883335-21024629 GCA_037833715.1 Toxotes lorentzi | reverse complement strand
GTGTGTGTGTGTGTGTGTGTGTGTGTGTGTGTGTGTGTGTGTGTGTGTGTGTGTGTGTGTGTGTGTGCGTGCATGCATGCGAACATGTGCACATGGTGTGAATTATTCCTCATTCATTGATTGTTTGTCCTGTTTCATCTGAAATCCTCTTGCAGGAGAAGCATTTTCCGGTTTGATCCATCTCTGTGATGTCTGATGGCTTTTTGCTTTCACATTTCTCATAATAATCACTAAAAGCATACTGATCCAGCACCTTCCATAACAAATGTAATTAAAAAAGTTTATGGAGTGAGTTTGTAAGTAAGTGAGTAAGTAATATATCTGTTTGTGGGTGTGATGATCTCCATTCTCCGTGCACCCACAGTATATTTGTGTATCATAGTTGTTGGCCAGGTCCAACATTAAAGCTGTGATAAAACCAAAACTTGAGCAACTTGTTATTGTTCCATTTCTGTTTTAAACAAACATGTTAATTAGTAAAATGTTGAGTGGATGGTGGACAGAGCCAGGCTACCCGTTTCCCTCTGCTTGGGGGAGTTTTTATGCTAAGCTAAGCTAATCACCTTCTGGCAGTAGCTTCATACTTGGCTTGCACATTAAAGTCTGTTTGCAGGCCTTGGTGGGTTTTGCTGCAGTTAAAAAAGTTGTATAAAACCTTTTTATGGCTCCAGAAGGACCTGTGTGAGCTGATGAACTGCATGATGCAGTGATGTCACTTCAGATCCTGTTGCATTGTGGGTAATTTAGGGGCAAGATTTCAACAAGGAAGAAGTGTGGAATAAAAGAGATAATATCTTTAACTGTCAATCACTGTAAATCACTGGACTGCAGGCACAATGCATTACGGGACGTAAATCATGAGCTGCCTAATGATCCAGTATGAACACCTTTTATTGCTGTCAAAGTTGCTTTTATGTTTAGTAATGCAATGATAACCCATCTCCAGACTGATGTGAAAAGCCTGCACTGTATTAGCACATCACAGTGATATAACGTTAGCAACAATAAGAACAGACTTCCAAGTTTCTGCAGGTTGATTTTCATGTTAGGGTGAAAAAGGGCAAAAGAAGAGCACACTTACGAATTCATAAACATTCAGAAATCTAATTATTTGGGGGAAATGTGCAGTGTATATATATATGTATGTTTGTATACTGGGCAAACAGGAGAAAACACTTGTAAGGTCCTTGAAGAGTTATGAAAGGCACTAGAAGAAACAGCAGTGAATGAAGTGGCCAGTCTTCTCTTTACTGTCCAACAGCATCCAGCAGCCTCATAATCATTTATACAAGCGTCTGTGAATACCAATCAAGGCTGGCTGATGTGTTCCTGCTGTCTGTTTGGCAGTGAAAATAAAGGGTAGCGCGGGAGCTGAATGTTCATCATTTGATATTAACACCAGACAAAGCAGGCCTCTTTGATCAAGGCCCGAAGGTCAACTGCAACAGCTGTTGTGACCGCTGACGAGAGTCAAACCTTTTCTTCTTCACCCCGGGGGACGGCAGCCTCCCACCAGGCAGAAGCTGCTCCACGTGTGTGTGAAAATCTCATAACAGAGTGGATTTTTGGGCCGATTTTTGAAATCCTGTAGGGAGGATAGGAACAAGCATTCACTGTCCTTTTCAGTGGCACCTGGTACACACACACACACACACACTCAGCTATACCTGTATACCTTCTCAAGTTGCTCATATGTTTACCATGTATGTTGTTTTTTATAAAACAATGTTCTTTTTTCATTTATTCATTTATTTGTGTAGTTTAAATCCATTTATTCAGACACGTATCATCCACCAGTGGACACGTAAATCCACTAGAGCACCTGAATGGTCAAAGTACTTTGGAGGAGGAGACAGTTTTCATTCACTTTCTCTGAGATCAAAGGATCCTCTGGGGCTTCTATTTCACCTCTTCTACCCTTTGAGCCACTTTGATGTAGCCGATAGCCTATAGCGGCATGCGGCACTTACGAGGTGGGTGTAAAGTTGAAAAGGCCCAGCTTTTAAGTGAAAACCGACCATGAAACGCTGCAGCATTGTTAAAATAAATCTTTACAGTTCAGGCTTTAGAAGAGGCCATACGCTGACGTTAGCAGCACGGAAACCCCTTCGCCGCTGTGTTCTAGAGGCTGTGCTCTCAAGAGAACACAGCATTGGATGTTTGTTTGAGAGCTTCAGATATTTTGTTTGACAAGCAACCTTTTGTGGGCATATAAAGGAGGGTGATATAGTGCCACAAAATCTCTCAGGAGTGGTCGGATGGTCGACCATACAAAATGTATGACTTTGATAATGAAGACCACGGGTCCCATCCCGTCTTTGACCAACAGCTAACGTTGGTTTCTTCTAAACATGAAGCTGATCCTTCTTGGGGCTTAAGAAAGTAGACTTGATCACCCGAACTCAACCAATGATCTTGGGTGGTTGTGGAAGTCACTGACATATCTACTTCATGAAATGTGTCTTCACAAATCATCTCTGAAGGTCTGTCTATCACATAAAAGTTTTTAATTACTTGAATTTTTAGCAGCAGTGGGCTACATATACGCTGCCTAAACCGTTTTAACCTTTTGTCAGTTTGAGAGACTGTGCTCATGTTAATGTGGTTTACTGTATGTTCAGACTAAAGATTGTTAGAATGTGTTATCTGATGTCAGTGAGTTGACTAACGTGCTGTTTTTCAAGCTAAATTATAAAATCAATGTTAAGTGCAAATCTAGAGTAAAAGCAGCAACACATAGAACACACTCTGTAACATAACTGGTGATTATACAGCCACGTTAGCAGCTCAGACTGCTCTCTGGCACCTACACCTACATGACCTACATGCAAAGTATAGCAGCAAGCTTACAATGACAAAGCTAACATACCAGTGTTTGGCAGGTAAGATGTGTACCATGTTCACAGTCTTAGTTCCAATAGATGTTGAGGCATTTCAGTGAGAATTAAAAATCTTTACCTCATTGTGGAGCCGGTAAAAGTCAGGGGATCACCAGAGTCATTTGGATTCATCTTCTTGGCACCGTGACTGTGCAAAATCCCATAGTAATAATTATAACTAATAACTGCATTGCTTGGTCTTACATTTTTCCCTATAGCCCCAATATAAATGTAATATGTTTCATTTTTCCATGGTGATCATATAAAAAGAGCTTGAGTGTATTTGAACTCTCGTTCAGAAATGACCCCCACATCACTGTTATCCGTTTCCTCTTATTTTTCTCTCTTTACAATTGATCCGTGCCCAGAATGTTAGAGTGGATCTGCTTTGAACGGCCGAGCCACAGGGTTGTTTCCTGCTATCCTGCTACGTGTGACATTGATTTTCCTTTACATCCTGCCCTGTAACAGCACGTTAACACAAGTTTACTTGTCACTGCAAATGTCAAGCAATCAGGTACTCTTAAAAAGGTCAGCATTTTATGGGATGTTTAACATGTCGAAGGGAATACAGCAGCGTTTCCAAGCAGAGCACAGGAAGGACCGCAGTGAATCTTAACACATAATTGAAATGGATGTTTGACAACTTGACGACCTCAAGCTGTGTAACCACAGCCCACTCCTAATCCATTTCATTCACGGGTGTACATGCCATATTTTTAAATGCCATGATTTTTCAGGTTCCTATGAGGAATATGAAACACTGGTCAATATGAAGGTCAGGATCCGATGTGTCCTTAAACCTTTTAAATCCAGTTCAATTTTTAATCAGTCAACGGTTGCATCAGTTTTTTTCTACTATCGACTCAAAGATAGACTTTATCCTTGATTCACTGATGTTGCCTTTGGAGCATGTTATTTCAGGTTAGTTAGTCTGGTAAGTTTTTATGTTGTTGCAGTGATACCTGGTTGTGTTGTATATTTAATTGTAAATTGATGAATCAATGTAGACTCAATAACCCATGATTATAAACTGAAAACATGTATTCAGAATTCTCAATTTGCCACAGGTGGGCTCCAATCACGTTCTAGACTCCTCACGCATAATTAAAACAAAGAGGATGCACCTGACCACAGTTTGAGTGCCACCACGATACTTTCTGACACCACTCTGTGCTTTCACTGAAAGGATCTGAGTACTACTTCCTCTCACTCCACCCTACTTATCAACAGCAGCTCCTCCGTTTCCCCTCAGAGGATGGAACAGCTTTTCATCTCCTCACCTGTTTGCTTATTTGATTTTCCAAGACACCTACAAGTTGTTCACATCCACAGTTCAATGGAGGAGACACTGGCACAAACTGACATACGGTGAGCTTTTTAAATATTTACTCACATTATGTTCCTGCGTGCCGTTGGCAGGCTGTATTAAGTATGCTAGTAAATGTAGTCCTGATTAATAGATGAGGCGTCTGACTTTGCCTTCCTGCTATCACAGATGGTGACCTCTTTCCTTATTGTGATGAGGAGGAGGAGGAGAAGGATAGAAGCAGCACAAAGGCAAAGAAGCAAAGATAACAAGGAGGAAGGAGAGGAGCCAGGAGAAAACTGAGTCTGTTACACAAATTAGGGCACACTGATCCTTCACCATACAGAGAGTTAACAGTGTGTGGATGGGTTTTTTCCTGCTCTGCAAGGAAAAGCTGCAGCCACAGCGTGTTTTAAAGGAATACTGCACCAAAAATCCATCCCATAATAGGCATGTAAGCTGTGTAACAGAATGTCTATGAGACAATTTTGTGTGTTTGGAAAACAGACTTATCTTTTGAGGTACGTAGCAGCTCCACCCCACTTCCTGTCTTTGTGCTAAGCTACGCTAAACATGCCACACCCACACTTATATTAAACACACACAGATTAAATTTGGGTACAAACAACAGAAAACAGACAACTGTCACAATGTGGTTCACATTTAAAGGCCCTGATAAACGTACAGTTTGGTATTAGGGATTGATACCTGCATACCGTGATAGTGTGCTCTGCACTCTTGTGGCCTGAAAGGTGCACGACACCCAATACTGAAAAATTATCAGTACTCAAGATACGTTTAAAGGTCCGCACCCGGTACATACCATCACCACTCCGAGATTTTCTTTCCATGTGTGACGCTCCGAATAAACGAACAGCAGCTATGGTAACACTGAATTCATGAAAGGTCCATTTCGATGCCGCTGAGCTGACATCCTGGGTGCCAGTTTATAAGCACACGCACACACATACACTGGTTCCAGCAGTGTCGGTTCAAGTGGCAGTCAGACACACACAATGTGTGTCATCTGTTTCACTGTGACTGTACTGCTGAGTGAGGAAAATACAAAAGCTGTGAGACAGGAGGAGACAGAGAGGCGAAGAAAATGAAGAGACAGTTTCTGTTTCTGTGTACATGTTCATCTTTAAAAAATAACAATAATAATCCACACAGTATGGATTTAAGAAGACAGGCAGAGAAAGTTGTCCATACATGCACAACTGACGTGTGCTTTAAGTTTAGTTTTTGGCGACACAGCCACGGTTTGTCTGCTTTGACAGAAGATTGATGGCTGAAGTACATTTGAACACAATAGATCATTTACAGAGAACAAAAACAAATTTGTCAGATGGGGAACTGTGAGTCGCAATTCACATTCCTGTGTTAGACACACAACATTAACAACCCAAGGACAGAAATAATTGCTACTGTACATCTGCTGTCTGGGAACTGAAATTGATTCACGCTCTCTTTAAAAGACGAGTGGTCGAGTAGCTTATCATGTCAGTCTTCCAGCAACATATGCTTATGTACTGAAATGTGTACTAACGTGATTTATATCACTGTGAAAGTTTCTTTCATGACTTTGGGAACTGTGTTTTTACAGAATAATCTGTTGGTCCACTTGTTGACAGGTGTGGGGTGAGGTGGTTCCCCCGTCTCTGTTCAGAGATGGTCTTTGGTGTAAATTGTGAAGTAACTAAGAGGCTGTTCACGCAACCATGATGAAAAAAAGAGACCAAATTAGATCTATTTTTAGTTTTGTTGGAAAGAGTTTCTTCTCAGTGTTTCAGGTTTGCCACGCCCCCCTCCTTTCCTCACCTGATACTCCACCTGATCTTCATGTTCTCATCAGTAAACCTGTATATCTACCCCCCACAGAAGCACAGTTCTCTGCCTTTTGACCACTGAGCTGTCTGTGGAGTGGCTGTTAGTGCTGAGACCTTAGCTGGTGACGTCCTGTGGGACCTGGCGTTAAATCAGAAAATGCTCGTAGGTCGTTTGGGAAGGAAATAACAAATGAGTGGACAGTTTGGGAAAGTTGTGCAAAAATTCCTTTTAAACCGAGCTCTGTCACTCCCAGGCAGGGTCAGGTTTCTTGGTTTCTTTGTTTTGTTTGTGTTTTATCCTACACTGTTGTTTCCATGTATCATTTCTAAGAACCCACTTTCCATTAAACAAACACCTATCTGAATAAGTTTCAGGTGGAGGAAGGTTTTTTTGTTTGTTAGTTTGTTCTCTGTTTTCTTACCATTTCACATCAAAGCATCTGAAGGTCTGTCACAGATTTGACATTCAGACTGGCTGCGAGTTAAAAAAAACAAAAAAAGAATCATTCAAAACGTTAAAGCCATTTCTCCCACTGTACCTGCATTGTGTGATTCTTCTCATTTTTTTTCCCCTCTAAACAATAAGAGACTATTTCAAAGCACTGAAGCAGGTAATTACTCCAAAACTAATTAGCTGACGACTCAAGGACGGCTAGAAATGCAAAAACAAGGGAGGGTGGGGGACTTTCACTCGCAAGAAAGAAAAAGGGGGGGGAAAAAGAGAAGCAATTAGATGGAAAATGTCTGGAAATGTAGTGTGTAAACAACAGAGGAGGGCAGTTAGGGAGAGGATCCAGCAAGATGGAGATTAACTGGAATAATAGGACTCACAATACTATCAACACACACACATAATCACACTTACACTATCTCTCTTGTTAAATCTACTCTCTTCCCAGCCTCCCTCCCTCACCCTGTAGATATAATCCTCTTCCTCTGCTATCTTTCTCCCTGAAAATGTAGCTTTCTTTTCTTTAATTTATCCTCTCTCCATCTTTCTTTCTCTTTCAGCTTATCTTTTTTTTTCATTCTCCATTATACCTAAATATTTTTCCCCTAATCTTTTCCTTGCTCTTATTAAATTTTCTTCAGAGTCACAAGGACCCGATTACTGCTTGGCCATATTACACCACTGTATACACACACACACACACACACACACACGTGTCTGGTAAATATGATGCCCTCTCCCATTCACCTGTGCTCTTAAAGCCTTATCATGCCAGATTTAAACCATCCTTCAGGCTCTGGCTCTCCATTATTATTTTAAAGTATCTTCAGCATAAATTTGGTTTTCCTGTTGACTCTTTGCTCAGACGAGGCACTGTAATTAAACTCCATTTGACCAGGCTGGAGATCTTACCATTGTCAGAAGCCGATTCTCAGTCTAATCTTTCTCGAATCATAGCTGTGCAACAACCCATCTGATCGTTAACTGTATATCTTTATACAGTGAGGTGTATATCAGAAGAACAGATTACATTAAACAACGTCTTTATAAAGTAGAGTAGAATATGAATGGTAAAGGTTTATTTTGGACCATCTTAAATCTGATGTCTTTTTGGACACTTGATCAATCTCAGATGTTGCTTTCCTCAGCAACATCCCACACAAGCAGTTTTTATACAGCTCAGCTGTTGAACACAAACTGTACCACAGAGAAATTTAAATCTGACTTCCACTCTTATCACAGCGCCAACACAGAATAAGGAAAAAATATCAGTTCATAATTTCAGACTTAGCATCCCTTTTACAAGGCTCTAAGCCCACGTTAGCATCTCTTTTCTACAGTGTCCCTCAGTGAATTGGTGTCATCTGAAAATTTCGAGACCCACACTTTTTTTATCTTTACATGCTGCCTTTGGCCGATTTTACCAAAGAGTGTGAATTGATTTTCACATCTACGCTGATGATGCACAATTTTTAATTTCTTTCTCATCTGAAGACGTAAGGCCAGTTGAGAAACTCTTTTTCCATCAGCCTCATAAACGTGTGGATTTCGTAACATTTTCTGCAGCTACACAGAGACTCTTGGTGTTTGTTATCAGAGCTCATTTAAACCAGCTGCCTATGAACACATTTCCTCTGTTTTAAAGATTACATATCTGACGTGCTGATTAGTTATACCCCTGAGACCCCCAAACTCTGGTCTCTTTGGCAATCCACTGACCAGACCTATAGTGATGCTGCATTTCGTTTCATAGGCCCCCACCTCTGGAATCCCAGAGGAGGCCAGGGCCTTTAAACCTGTTTTTCAGGCCTGATTTTGTGTAATCTCAGTGTCTATTTCTGTTTTATTTATTTTAATTGAATCACTATGGTCACCATCACAAAAAGTCCAAAAAATTAAGTTTGCTAATAAAATAAAAGAGAAAGGCGAGAACGGGTGGAATAAAGAGTGATGGTTGTGTGAGAAGAGAGAAACATTCAGAGAGAGAGAAGTAAATAAAATAGACGTGTCACTCTTCCTTCTTTCTTTCTCCTAACGGTCCCACCATTGTGTCACAGTGCTTCTGATGTATGACGCCACGTCACATTTACTTACGGCGGTCCTTTGCCATCTTCCTGCCAAATCCCCGTGGTCATGTCAGTTTGCTGAACCTGCCACTTTTGTGTCAACATCTATTCTGTACCAGTTTAGCCGGAACATTAAGCTTCAGGCCTTGACTGCGGTGACAAATCTCTGCCGCGCCCACTGCCATCCCGCTCACGGTCAGCCGCCCGGTGAGTCGCAGGGGAGGTGGAGGCTGGTTGTCGTGTTAATACAGATGATGTCACATCTTACTGGCTTGTTTTCAGCTTTGAATCTGAACGTACATCACAGAGGGGAGGGCTGGTGTCTCACTCAGCGAGCAGACAGATGTTGTGTCCAGTGGGAGTGGAGCTTGTAGAAGATGGATGAAGCGACGCAGGGATGGAGAGGGACAGAGAGAGGGGTGGAGGAATAAAAGGATGGAGAGATAAAGGAATATTTCTTAGCTCCAGTTGTCCATCTGTACATTTCTCCATCCAACAGGTCGTTTCTCCCCATCTCATACATCTGTTTCAGGTCACTTCACTTTTCATCTCTCCATCCTTACATTTCTCTGTTCTTCATAATTTCATCTCTCCTTCCCTGCTTTTTCCACCCCCCATTCAATCCACCTCTGCATCCTTCATTAGTCATTCCATCTATCTACCTTTCCTTCAGCCCCACATCCCACTGTTTCTCCATCATTTCACCTCTATCCTTGCATTCGTCCAGCATCCTCTCTCCGTCAACAGCTCTTCATCTCAACACTCCTCTATTCCTTTTATCGAGCCCTCTTTCCACCTTTTTACTTCCACCTCTCCATTATACATTAATCTAGTGTCTGCCATTCCATCTCTCCATCCTTACACCTTCTCCTCTTGTATTTTTTTTTCTCCTCTCCTGTTGTGCTGACAGTTCATTGTCAGACAACAGAGGACACAGTTATCATACCTTTTGTCCCCCTCTCTTCCTCTCTCTCTCTCTCTCTCTCTCTCTCTCTCTCTGTTTATTTGTCAGCTCAATCTTTCAAACCTTCCATGTGACAGCAGCTCTTCAACTCGTCCTGTCAGCCAACGCTGATGTCATCCTGCACTCACCTTTTACCTTGTCACTACCTGTGATGTGTTGATTGCAGTCCCATGCTGCTGCTGATGGTGTGTGTGTGTGTGTGTGTGTGTGTGTGTGTGTGTGTGAGAACAGTGATTGCTGTCATACTGTGAAACACACAATTATTTTATTAGTGAGCGACCCTCTCTGTTTTTCACGGTCAACAACTCACCTTTTCTGTTCACATTCAGCTCCGCTGCAGGGTGTCACCTCCATGAAACGTAAAATGCACATGCACAGACACACACACACACACACACACATGCGCACACACGCACAGGTGCCTCTGACGGGCATCTGTGCTGCTGCTTCCCAGTGTTGTAGGCTATAAATGCAAAGTGAAGGCTTTATGACACACTGGCTGTGTGAGGGGTAGAGGAGGTGAGAATGAAGCCATTGTGAAAAGGGCCACAGATGCTTCAGTAGAGGGCGAGGAAATGAAAGCTCTGTTTATGACCTACATCTAGAGACAAGGATGATTATACATTTATTATTAGTGGTCATAGTCTGTTGTTGAGGTAATAGAAGCTAAAGCGCTGTAATGTAGTTAATGCATTTTTTTTTAATCCTCAGTAGACTTTCATTAAAATAAAAATCTGGCTCGTTCACTGAGGTCTGAGGACACAGTGACACACCTGCAACCAACTCTGACAGAGCAAGAAGCACAAGTTGTCAGACGATCAGATCAGGTCGTAAACATGCGTGAACAGTTAATCCTGATTATTTGAGCCACTTTATTTGGAGGTGAAACCAAGAGTGGAGTGCACCTGAAATGTCTCTAATAATCCCTCACTGCACAGGAAAACAGTGTGCGCACACTGTAATTTTACCGTTCATTTTCTTTTTCAAGTAAGCTTGGCCAACCTCACGGTTCCTTCACCCTGCACTGATACTGCGCCAGCGCTCAATTCCAATTTATTGCAGGGCTCTTTTTTTTTTTTTTTTCATTTGTTTGGACCCACACATTTTGATTATGCTCCCTGAAATGATTTGTATGCTCAGAAGACTTGTGGCATGGTTGTGTGAATAAAGGATTAAAATAGATGCAGTCTGTGAATTTGTGGAAAAGTGATAATGAGGGAAAGGAGGAGGTCTGAGCAGCTTCTGTTATACTGTGGGACGCTTTGAATGGAGATTAGAGTCAGAAGCGGTTGGATAGTTACATGAATGATTTTCTATAAACAGCATCCATCCAAGAGGAATATTTACATGTTAAAGTTATGATTTAGATATCTGATCAGTGAGCAAGTAAACAAGACTAAGAATCTGACAAAGCTTTGAATGCCAGCTTTGTAAACACTCTTTTCTATGGAAACGTTTTGGACATGCAGACACTGCTGTACAGCGAATGACAAAAGAAAACAGAGTAATGTTTTATTGTCAGAACAATCGTTCCAAGTCACAACTCTTCATGACCAAATTGCAAGTCAGGATGCAAGTCTTTCAAGTCTCTGAATGCTGACCATTAAAATGTAAGTGTCAAGTCTCACAGACAAAAAGTCCAAATCAGGTCTCAAGCCCCTCTTGTGTTGTTACTGTACTGTATTTCTTCCATCACTACAGAGGATAATGTATCCAGCTTTTCCAGGTTTCCCATCATTTCAGCAGAGAATTCCCTGGCTGGCTGCACAGAGAGAAAGATCGGCCTCGCATACATCACGACAGCCAGAGGGAAAAAAAGTCAGAAAATAACTCCCCTGTGATCAGACCATATGCACCCGTCAGCTATTTCCTTGTACTGCTGCGAAGAGCAGACTCCTGCTTTTGAGAGTTTTATATGTACAATATACTGTATGCCACTGTAATTAACCAAAGCCATACAGGGTATGTGTGCTGGGCTTCCCATCTGTCATCGCAGAAAGAAACATCGCTACAGATTCTCACAAAGTTTTTATTCGCCAAGTTTTTATGTGGCAGCGAGGGTGGAATCCGAGCGTTTTTTAGGAGTTTGGCTGAGTGCAGGGCGGTGTTGATTATTCTGCAAGGTGTTGTACAGGCACGGTTTCCATGCTGTGCAGAATATTGATCATATTATTTCCATGCCACTCCAGATGTTGGGGGAAGTTTATTTGATTTACAGGCAGTAGGAGGCTGGCAGTATCACTTGTTCAGCAGTTTAGTCTGCGCACGGTGCACGTGGCAGACATCATCACTGGGAAACTGCTACGTGTACTTCCTGTTTACACATATGGACTCAAACATTGTCGACACAACAGGATGCCATTTGTGAAGAGAAACATGCCGGTGTTCCCCACTGGCATGTTAAGTGTCAAAAGTTGCCCAGTAGTGTGTAGAGACACCTGAGCAAAGCAAAGAGACACACACTTATTTTCTGCTTCAACTTATTTATGTGAAAATAAGTTCATGAAAGTACATTCATTTGCATTTTCTTTTGCCGATTGTCTAACGTTTGGACGGGAACTTGGGTTATGTGAGGTTAACGTTGACACTTCCTCAGTAATTCCCACCTCAGCCTGCATCAGTGCACCTTGAACAGGGGGGTCAAGAGGATGAGAGATTCAGGGGACTCCAAGATTTTGCATAGAGCATGACTTTAATGTGTCCTGGCAAATTTAAAAGACAAAAACAGAAATGAATAATGTCATCAAGACTTATATAAAAAGAAGTCCTTGAACATCAGTGTTTGACTTTATAGTGTTTGTGGCTGATAATGGTCTGCTCCATCAGCTTCAATATTTCAGCTGTTTATTAGGCTGTAACAAGGCTGGGAAATTTGAATTACCTCAGTTTATGTCACCAACGTTTGTTTATCACTTGTTTCATTGTCATTTCACTCTGAAAGATTATTAATAGGTTCTGCTTTGCCTAAAATTGTGCTTCTCAAGCAGTGCTGTTGTTCTGATTCATGATAATTGAGGTCGCGTGAATGTGACTCCTGTTTACCAGTGATTGGGACTCATCGAGATTTGCACGGTGAAATGATTGAAAGCAGATGCTTCTGAACTGCATGTATTTTATGTGCAAATAAATTCCCAAATATACACCCATCCAGCATCCTGTTAATGAGAAACTGTGTGTGCAGTTCTTTGATTTTACAGCATTCACACCTTTTTATAAGAGCTCAGCTGCTCCATTGTCATTATCATCGCACAAAACATCATAAGACTATATAAATCCCAACAACGAGTCTTAGTTTTTCTTTCCTGTAATAATAAATACATGTACGTGCCATTACAGTACTTTTATTACAGCTGTTACAGTCACTGAATGTTACTGGAAAGAGATTCGTGTTCCTCCACCCAGTATGACCCTGGGCCATTTTATCCGCACAGTCTCTCTGCTTATTTGCTGCGACAGACTCATCAGATAAATGCTTGAGAGCCAGAGGACTGAATACGACTGTGACTAAAACAGTGACCTCAAACATTAGTTCAGTGATATTTTTACACTCTGCTGTTTTGCATCATGGGAGAGAGGTGGATTGCTGGTCGCACACATTTTGTCTTTCGGCAGGCATCTTGCAGTCACCCTGCTGAAGTGTCCTAAAGCCTGACATCAGATCCAGCTCCAGAGGCAAGCCCACTTTTTAACCCTTGTCTTCATCAGACTTAGCGAGCAGTGCACTGTTTTCTGTTTTCTTATTAAGGTTGGCAGACAGGCAGTAGGTTGTTTTTCAGAGAGTCTAGACTGGACTAGTCTAAAACTCTCCTGTGTATGGTACAAGAAGAAAAGGTCATGTGGTCATTAAAATTAAAGATCCAGTTCACTTGACAACAGGAACAAGTTCATCCCAAATGCAGCTGGAAGTTGAAGTTGAAATTTTGGCCATGAACTGGGTCATGGAGTATCTAAAATGGAAGTACATTGTCCTCTGAATGTTTGCCCATTTGATTTTTAGATTTCAAACTCTTTAGGCTACAGGTCATTCTTCCTGTTTCCAGCCACTCTTTTTTTTTGCAAAATCTCTGGAGGCTTTTTAGTTGCAATCACTCAACACAGTGGACTTTTCTTCTCAGAGGCAAATAATGACAACACTGAGAGACTAGAGACTTGTCCTTCACAGTAACAATCTATTTCGCAAAAGAGCAAATAGAGATAAGCTGAATGAAGTGCACTGCTCAAAATGAGTTCTGCCAGGTTACTCGTTCATGTAAGTAAACAGCACAGAGAACAACGCAGAATACAGAACATCAATATTTACAGAAAACTGGAATCACGATCGTTGAACAACACAACACACAATTTGATCATTTACTCATCGAATGAGGGAAAAGCGTAATAATCTGCTCAGCTCATCTGACGACATAAATTAGGAAAACATGTTGTGTGTAGTTGCCTTGAGCTTGTTATGTCAGAAACAAGTGTTAAATGTATAGTTTCGCAAAATATTTCATCTAACAGTGATCAGTATGTGCTCATAAAAATATGTCCCATTTTCAGTGTAGACTGGTTTGTGAGAACTGGGACCATCCTTGTGTTGAGCAGAAACCCATCTAAGAACAGCCCTAATACATATGAGGAAGTATACCAACAGATGACGGAGAAAAAACAAAATTTGAAACAGAATGAAAAATAACCTCAAGCAGGGTGCCTATCTTGGCTCATCCACTGGCTCCTGTTCAGTCTAATTTATACATTAGCTGCTGAGGCACTGTTTCTGAGGACACACTCTGCAGACTCCTGGCTGTGGGAATAAATAGTGCTGACATAATGTTATGCACATTGCACCCCTAAAAGTTAACTTTAAGTTGTCTGCCATTATGCACTGGGTTCCAAGGCGCAGTCATGTATTGTGTCTGAAGTCTGAGATTAGTCTTTTTTTTTCTTCATTTGATTTATCCTCAGTGAAAGAGACAAACTCCTGGAGGGGTTTGGTTTCTTCATATCATATTTTTATTCCTTTCAGTTCAGTTCCAAGCAATATGGACTCAAAATAATTTAGGCATGGCTGCTGCTTGATGTGAGAAGAAAATTATGTGGTAATAGCTACACACAGAGCTGCTTGTCTGTGTGTAGATACTTTTGTCTCTTTTTTAAAGCTTGGTATCTCTTTTCTATTTGATATTCCTATCTTCTCAGATCATTTTTAAAGTTTCATATTCAAGTCGAGCACAGAAAATGTTATCATTTGCCAACAGTTGTTAAATCTTTATAGGAAGCTGAGCTGGATAAAAAGTGAGGAAGCAGAGGAAGGACAGTACAGCAGACTGATTATCATTCAGTGACTTCAGTCAGTCAACTGAAGTGAAGAGTGGGAACAGTTTAATGAGAATGAGAGCAGTATGAATTTAATAGATCTAAACTTGCCTGTGTTTCACAAACCGCTGAGTCCAGGAACAACAAACAACAGCAAATGCCTTGAGACTGACACCGGGATCAGACTGCACAACATTTATGTTTTTCCAGATGGTCCTTCATATCCCAATGAGTCATTCTAGCTGCATTTGCTTGGTGTAACGTATCAGCTGCTATGTTAGCATCTGAAAAACCCTGATCCACTGCACAGTGTTTACAAGAAACCAGAGTCTAAATCAGTGGAGAGCTGTTAGGACGATGAACATCAGTAAGAACGATACTTTTATCTCAGAACAGTGGGGCGTAATGTTTTTGGATGTTTGTGATTTGTGAATGATCCTGGGATCTTTGATGGATGACTAGTTACACGCAATGACTGTGTGCGTGCCCCAGGAGCCCCGCTTGACTGTTTCAATGCAGTTTTGCACAAAAGCTGAAAAATAAGAAAACAATAACCAGAAAACAATCAACAGGAGGCCTTGTCCCTAACACCTGTTGTCAGTCTTTCTTTCTGCCTCCACATGAATTCTTTCCAACCTCAATTCAGATATTGTCACGAAAAACTAAACAGAGAGCCAACAACAAGAAAAGCTTATTGCTTTCCTCACAAAAGCAAATTTTTGTTATATAATCTGTTTCTGTTTCTGAGTTTCTGTCCCGAGGCTCCACAGTTTGTGGCACTTTATGATTGAACCTAATCTGAACCAAAACACAATGTAAATAGAAAAGCACCCACTTTTTCTATCAAGGATGTGAAATCAACCAACATCAGAACCATCGAAGGTGCTCTACTTTAATCCTAAATCCTCCATGCTACAGTAGATGAAGCTTATGTTTATGTGCAGAAGATGGCAATGAGAGGAGTGAGGGAGGAGGAGATGAAATGAGGAGCTGAAGAGAGGGATAGGAAATGAAAAAGAGGAGAGAAGAAGGGTCACTGAGATGAGGACAGGCGGTGGGAGATGACGAGAGGAGAGGAAATTAGAGAGGAGTAGATAAGATGAGAGAACATGAGCCGTGGTTTGAGGAGGTGAGAACAGATGGGAGATAAATGAAATGTCAGTCTCCCTGTTTTCTAACAACAGAGCTACCAAGCATTTTTTTTCTTTGAATCACTTCTGCTTTATTTATCATAAAGTGTAAAGATCACGTTTCTCAGTTTCACTGGTTCATAACTATGTTGACAATCAACATATGACATGTTGTTATTGTTACTGGCAAAACAAGACGTCATCAACACTGAAGGTTCATGGAAGCTACAGTACAAGAATAATGTCTGAATGTTGGCAGGTTTTAAGTGATAATAGGTTTGATTCATTTCAAAATTTGGTTCAGATTTTAACAACTGTATTTTTATAATACAGAGACAGGTTGGAAATTTGTAATGGGAAAGTTCATCCAAGGAACTGGAAGGTGGCCGTTCTGTATTCAGATGTGTCTTAGGGCTGGAAACAGTTGATAAGGATGTCCAGAGCTGATCTGCAAAATGGGTGCCAGAGCCAGTCAGTACATTTTCTAATTGATTGGTAATGGCTCTGTTCTGCTCCCACACAGTCTGATCCTTTGGTCTTATAACTCTGTGTTCTCTAGTTTCACCAGCTGGCAAAACACTCCACTGTGCTCTGCTAAAGTACTGGATCTTTATCTAAACATACAGAACTGCAAGTGATTTTTTTTTTTTTTTTTTGAGTGCCACCAAAAGTTTCCAGTCAGTATTGATTTATGAATTATGGGTTTACAATAAAAGGAAAGGAAGTCTGAGGTCCCTGTGTTACAAACTGTAGGTGTGGAGTAGGTGAGAGATGTGGCTGTTTACGATGCAGAACACACTTTAAGCTGAGCAGTTGGTGAGAATATACTACATACCTAAACTGAATCAGCTAAAATCTGTACAATCCAATATTAGACAAGTCTTTCAAAATTTAAACAATATATTCTTTATAACAAACAAGCTGGTGAAACTAACTGAAACATTTAGCTGCGTCTCTCTGTCTGAACACGAGTCTCCCTGTGCAGCAATATGACTCGTATGGGTTTTTAAATTCTTTTTGGGCACAGCTGAATTCTAATGATGAATAATGTAATTCAAGCCGTGGCTACAAATATAATACTTAGCGGGATGTATTCATTGGTTCAAGGGGATTTGTTGATATTCATAAAAAGAAGTAACACCCGGCTCGTCCTTCATAAAACATACCAGAGCCTGTGTTACACCACTCAGAGGTCGCATTTGCAGATGTTACGGGTAAAAGATTGATGCGAGGCGATGGTGGCACTGGGTTGCGGAATGGTTAATAACGGTAGAAGGAGACGCGTGAGGCGGCGGAGGCCTGGGAGGATGAGATGGATGAAGAACGAGGTAATGAAGGGGTTAGACAAATGCGGAGAGATGAGAAGGGTGGCTGAAGTAGGGGAAGAAAGGAGTGATGAAGGGATGAGACCGTTAACAAGCTGACTCAAGGTGAGAGAGGGGGCAAAGGACAGAGAGAGACAGAGGGTGAGAACGAGAAAGATGAGAAAAGAAGGGAGACAGTGAGGGAGAGAAAGGCAGTAGCATGAGTGAAGAAATGAGAGGGACAGGATGGAGGAATGAAGGAGGGAAGGGAAAGTAAAGGGTAAATGAGAGAACCATTGACAGTATGGGAACAACAGAGACGAAGATTAAGAGAGCGAGCGGCTCTGTGTGTGGCCCTGGACGAGTGAGGCCATTCGTAATCCAACCAGCATGTTAATGAGCAGGTTGGATGGAGGGGTGAGGGCTGGGGGGTGATGAATCAGACCAGACTGCCACCCCTGATCTTTTATCTCTTCTTTGACAGGCTGCGTCAAAGTGCCGCATGCCGTCCTGAAGGCCTACGATCTATTACAACCTCACCATCATTATGATCGATCCGCCAGGAAACAACTCTGCAGGGGGAGGTGTTGGTGGAGGGGCACTGAGGGGGTGACCTTACGGGGGGTTATCATGCTGCCCTCTGCCCAAAGGTTCCATTATACTCCTGCTTCAATAATTAAGTATCTGCTTTACCAGTCAAATGCTGCAGCTTAATACGAGTCCCAGAACTCAATGGCAATTAAGTGAATAGAGATGGAAATTATAAATCACTTTGGTGATTTGCATTATTAAAAGGTCCATATTAGACCCAGTGTGTGCCACTCGTGTTACCATTAAATTCAAGTGACAGATCCAGCATCTGATTTTCTAAAAACAAAAGTAATAATAATAAATTAATAAAAATAATAAATAAAAAAAACATGTTTTTTAACATTTAAATTTTCCAACTTGTTTCCCAAGTCGCCACCGTTCTCCAGGTAAGATAGCAAGAGATAACACATCTTCATGCTCATTTTGTTTGACACATGAATCCACTACTGTGACTCATGATATATTAAATGAAGCAACATTAACGTAGTCAGCGTTTTAATTGTGGTTCACTCATTTCTGGCTGCCATCTTTGTTTGGATTAGGAAACAGGGTCATAGCTTGGAACAGCTTAATGTTTTTATTGTTGGATCATTTTTTTCATCTGAATCAGTGTTTGGGGATTTAAGAAATAACTTAAGCAAATTTGTAAAGCACCGTTTGGGTGGGATGAACTTTCGATGTGAGTGGTGGGAAATGAAATATTCACTGTAGTATTTCAAATCATATTTCCAGACAACATTTTTTTATTTCTATTTTCACACAAAAATCGAATTTAATATAAATAAATAAAGTAGGACAAGCAGATTGTGGGGAAAATGTTTTTAAAAACCTCACACCTTAAAATCCAGATGGGATTGAAATTTGAGGAGGACAAATAAATTCTGTGAAAAACAGCAGATAAGTAGGTTGTATGTTAGTTGGTATTTTACCTCTGCTGTGTTTATGCAGTTTGTGTTTATTCATCACATGGGATCTAATGGTCGAAGTGAGGCTCCACAGCAAAATGCAGGAGTTTACTTGTGAACAGATTTATCTGGTTTGGACTTGGCTGTGAATTAACTGGAGGATCCAGGATTCACTGCCAGGACGAAGCATCACATACAAACAGTCCAGCAGTGTGTGGTAGAAGAAGAGCTGGTTGAAATATCTGGGAAAATGAACATCTGTGTTCACTGGCAGTGCCACAGACAGATGTTCTTGCTAGTTTTGGTTGGGTTGATGTTCTTATTTCATCACAACTTGTTTTGATCTCTTTCTATCTTTCTCTAAATCTGTTTTCTCTGCTGCCTCCCTCCAAAATCCCTAATTTTGTTCTCCTGCCACCCCCTCTTGTTTAAAATCTGACGGCCATAAAATCATTGAAGACATTAGAAGTTGCTTGGGGAGGTTTATGGAGTATTTAGTATCAGCGAGGGGCTCTCACTTTTAATTTGCCTTTGTTTATCTGTTGTCTGGTAGATTTAGCACTGCCTGGACTTAATGCCTGAGCCTAAATGAATGTTTATGTCTTGGAGTCTGGAGTTTTGTGGGCTAAAGCCCCCATGGTGGTTTTCATTCTGTCAGGACCGTGTATGTCTGAGTTTTTACTCTGTGTGTGTGTGTGTGTGTGTGTGTGTGTGTGTGTGTGTGTGTGTGTGTGACTGAGTATGTGATTGCCTCACTTCATGCAGTTCTTGTGTAATTTAAATAGCTTTGCTCCACACTCAGGGGCCACAGTGGGGTCAGACATTCTGCTGACAGGATGTGCTTTCTCCATTTAAAACAAATCTGCAAATGGTTATTCATTCTCACATACATCCAGTTTAAGTGCTACTGGTCTGGGCTGAATCGGTATGAATGGTTGAGTTAAAAAAAGAACTATGTGAGGAGCTCTTAAACTCAAAGGATTTGTCTCTCCTCCTTTGACCTACTGAAGGGAGTCAGGCAGAAGACGCTGGCTCAAGTGGTAGAAAAGTGTTTCCAAATGATCCAGGAAGGAAAAATGCACAACTCGGGTAAATACAGTGGAGGAAACTGTTTCCATTCTGATTTTTATTTTTTTTTTAGTTTACATAGATCTTTTCATACTATGATAACTTTTGGAAAGTGCTGCCACATTTCAGTACAAACTTGAGGTGTCCATATTCCAGCTTTAGTTCAGGTGTATAGTTAGTGTAAAGCATGTTAAGCATGTTCTCTTTTCTGTTGAGGTGTTCCAGTTATTTCCAGTTAGTTGATGGAGTGACGTGGCAGATTCTACATTGGACCCTGACTAAACATGGTTTACCATTTTTCACAACCTGTGTGATTTCCAGAGGTGATCAGTAAAAAGCCAGGGACCAGCTTCACTGTTCCACCTGATAGAAACAACAGCAAATGTTTGTGTACGTTTCATTTACAGAGGAATGAATCCAAATTTAGTGCTTTTCAGGACCCACCAGCACTGACAAACACCCAGAGTTTAGGTGATGCAGTCATTTCTTTAAGTCACCATTGGTGTCCAGGAAAAGGCAGGAACACAGATCTTAATACCTGCTTTCATATCTGTGGTTAAATGAACCAAATAGAAGAGTAAACACACTCCCACGGCCTTTTCCTCTGCCAGACAAACCTCACAAGAAGGTGCCAAATTAATCAAATCTGCTCCTCCTTTCTGGAGACGCCCAGTGCTGGGGGAGAAACCTGATGTAATCACTTATACACTCTGTGTGTGTGTGTGTGTGTGTGTGTGTGTGTGTGTGTGTGTGTGTGTGTGTGTGTGTGTGTGAGTCCCCTTTGCACCGTGAGATTCGAAGGAGAAGCAGCAAAATGTTTATCATATCACACACATGCACACACACAATATTACTGACACATTTCCCCCGACAGCTATGATGAGACAAGCCGCTTCATGCAGAAAATAGTTAGCTTCCACCCACCCCCACTTCAGCTCAAACTGATTTTTATCTCGGTTACATCCTCCTCATACCCCTGATATCTGCCTGCCTCACATTCTTCCATCCTCTGTGTCTCCGTCCCTCTGGTGTTCCCTCTTTCTCTCCCCTCCATCCCAGATCCCCCTCTCTGCTTTTATCGCTTACTGGTGAGTGTGCTCTCTCCATGAAAGGATAGAGGACAGGATGGAAGGAAGGAAAACGAGAGACAGAAAAGGAAGCTAGTTTGGTGTTCCACCTTTTCCCTGGTGATTTAAAAGAGAGAAAACAGAATAATTTTATAATTTTACTGTATTCTCACTCAAAATGGAGCTTGATGTGGGGAGGGAGGATGCAGGGACAGTAATGACACAGTGGATTACAATCACCAGGAGAGATGAGTGTAAAAGCTGCTGACAGCTGCTGTCCCCCTTTTTTTTTTGATGTTCACAGTCTGTGCATCTTTGAATCTTGTCTAATGCCGTGTTCACACACAGGGACTCACACACGGGAGTCCTGGCAGGATCCCGCTTATTGTGAACCGAACCTGAAAAAACATGCTGGCAGCGCCCGACGCAACTCAAAGACTCAAAAGGCACAAAGCAGCAAGGCCGACGCAAGGCACAGAGAGACGTGGGGAAGAGACCGAGAATTGCATTCGCTTCAGTTTCCCCATAAAACACAAGCACATTTCCGTCTCCACTCAAGTTTGTTGAAGTACAAACAAAAAGCCGTCACAGTCAACAGCTTTGCCATTATTTTGCAATGTAAATGCTACAAGGACTTGAATAAGGGAAAGGAACAATTCTCTTTAGTAACCAACCAATCAGAGAGGAGGACGCAAACAAACCAAACATTTCGAATCTGTAGGCGTGAATGAGTGTTAAATATGACGACATGTCAGTGGTAAGGTGTCCTGTCGGCATTATGGGATAGCAGGCCCAAGATGTGAGAAAAAGGAAGGAAAACCACAAAGACAGACAAAAATGAAGCGTTGCTTGGTGCAAATGGTTACAGGGTTGGTTGTTTCGTATGGGTTTGGCAGTCTGGTATAGAACGTAATGGGGTATTTACAGACATGAACTGTGGTTTCAAAACCAACTACATGAAACATCACCCTCTGATATATAGGTAGGCACAGGTACTGTACAATACAGTGTTTTCCATAAGGACAGTTTCCTTTTGGCTCTGTCCTCCAGCACTTCACTCTAAATGAGACAATGACTGTAAAGTGGAAGTGCTGACGTCCTGCTTCAGTTTGAGGTTTATATCCAAAACAGATAAACTGTGTTCCACTGCCTTCAGTCTGGTTATAGACTGGTTTGTAATCTATGGAAACGTAATAGATGGATGGAGTCTGTACATGGAGGACTGATGACAAGTTTTATTGTACAAGTCAAGTTTCAGAAGTGTCTACAATAGACAGAAAGCTTTGCCAGCCAAATTCCATCAAGAAATTGGAAAAGACTGTCAAACTAAAAGGTGACGGAAACATTGGATGTCATTGAAAGTGTGATCTTTTGATTATTGCCCAAAAGCTGTGTCACACCGCCTCCCACTCACCTCTAAAACTGCATCACACAAGGTCCCATTTTAGAGTTTCTTCACTTTTTTTTTTTTTTTTGCTTATTGTGTTATTTCACTCTCTTGTGGGGTTATGGGTGTATATATAGAAACTATTCTTCTCTCACCAGGCTTTAATGTTAGGCCTTTATCTGTGTGTTGCTTTCAGATAAAGCAGCGCTCATGAATACAGGAGGGAAGCTCTGTTTTTCCAGCTTTGTTTTGTTCCTCTAAGCATCCGCCATCAATAACACATGGTTTTTCTGGGGCTAAGGATAATTGTTGTAATTCATCATCATTGCTGGAGAATAACATTAAAAAAGTGAGAAGGTGGAAATCCCACTGAAAGCAGATTGATGTTGGATGACACTGACACATTTTTGGATGAATGTAAATTATGTTACAACCACACAGAGAGGCTGTGTTACTCCAACCAGATCCCCACTCCATAAAACGTACCACTTACAGTGCATTTACTTTTCAGATGACTCGATTGTTTTGTCTTAACTTTGTCTCCATGTTCGGCTCTGAACTTCTGTTGGGGAGGCTTTCATCATACAATAGAAAGATGTTGGTGGCTGAGCTTCAGCTGTGTTCAGCTGCAATTGTGCAATCAATCATTTGATTTGTATGAAACTGTCATGAATTATTACTGTAAGCGAATTTAAAATCCTTAGATTTATACACTCGACTGTGATAAAATGTCATGGTAGTTCCTTAAGGCCTCAGGCCAATCCAGCCTTGAATTCTCTGTTCACCACTTCAAAAGCTCATCAGTTGGTTTTATTGGTAGTTAAGTTATGAAGGTGTCAGACACACACGAGGCCTCGCTGGCCTCGAGCTGAATCATGCTGAAACCTTCACTGTCTCACTAATTTTGTTGCTGAGACAGAGTGAGTGGAGTGAAGTGACACCTTTAAAATACATCACACTGACTACAACAATCTGATGACACAGAAAAGGGACGGCAGGGAGCATAAATGTCAAGAGCAACAGAAAAACTAGACCCACCTTTTTCTCCTTTTCTCCTCCTTTTACAACCTGCACTTTTTCTTCTTTCTCCATGTCATTGTTTGTTTTCTTATTCTTTTCACCATAAGAGTAAAGAATAAATAAAATGTTATGTCTTGAGAGCAGTTTCCCACCTGTCTTCATACCATTTATCTCTAGCATCATGTGGTTTTAAATCATTTTAGTTTAAAGTCTTTCATTAAACAACTACTGTAGTGTTAATCAGTTACATCAAATCCATCAAATACACTGTTTGCACATCAAATCTATAATCACGCAAACCCAACAACAACAGTCCCCTGGAACTCATTTAAAGTTTCATCAAGGTGGTCCCGTCCTTTTTCTTTTTCTTAGATGCAACTTTGAATCAGGAGGTGAAATGTGAAATCTTCCCTGTATCTGACGGGAGAAGATAAAGAAAAACGGCAGCACATCACCTTCCCATCATGCTCTGCTGCTTCTGTGGTGACTTGACTCACCCCTCACTCATCACCTTTACCTCCTGACGCAGACCAGATGGTTTTTTTTTTCCCTCCATCCCTTATTCCTTCAGTCAGTTTCTTTCAGAAACTGAAGGAGAGGGAAGAGAAATGAAATAAGAACAGTTGAAAAAGAAAGAGAGGAGATAAGGAAGTGAAAGGAAATCAGAGCAAGGAAATAGAGTAAAGGGAAGAAACGGGTGAAACGATGACAATGAATGAATGAGAAGGAAAAGACAGGGAAGGAAAGGTCAGAGGTTAAACACCTGTGAAGTACCAGATACTTTTACTCCAAGAACAAAAGAAACCTGCAAATGCAACAGACTTGTTTTTTCCTTTTCTAGCACCAATTTGTTTTCAGAGTTTTCCAGCTGCAAATTCACATGCTGACTTGCCTCTTGCATTGATACGTACGAGCTCCTGGGAATCCCCAGATCCAGGTTTTAATTGTGAAAGTGAAATCTAAATACTTGTATTTGTGCCTGCACAGGTACAGTTTATAACTATGGATGGTCACTTCAAATGACTTGTATGTGTTTTTGTCTTTTTTTCATTGGAGCCCTTGTGGTTGTGCAAATGATGACTTAATGTTTTCTCTCAGGTCCAATGAAGGAAGAAGCACAACCTTGTTCTATCCTTGCAAAATCCCTTAGGGAGGCCTGGGAGGATGGTTGGGCATATGAAGGGTGGACGTGTGTTGCCAGAGATGTTTGTTTACTTGCTAGCTCTTACCAAACATCCGCACATGATTCTTTTATACATGAAGATGACCTTGTTCCAACCTTAACCGAGTGGATTTTAGCTGCCAAAACATTGACAGTTTTAACAATGGTGGCAGATATGAAACACTAATAAAATCTCTATTTTTCCATGTAAGCAGGTGACCTTGCTGGCTCACATCAGTAGTAAATCAAATCTTGTTAATATTTTAACTGTCTGGAATGCAATTAGTGCTTAACAACAAACCAGTACATAAACCAGCAAAAATGTGGGGCTCTAACAGTTTAATGTTTTCACTCTCCAGCCGAGTAAATGGTAAAATAAAATGATAGCATCCATTGTATTGTAGATATTCAGCAATGAACTTTAATGTGAAAAAAGTTGGGTCGTTGTATAATAGAATTTTTAAGTGCCTTCAGCTTGTGTGTGTGTGTGTGTGTGTGTGTGTGTGTGTGTGCTGTAGAAGAGAGAGAGGGGTCCCATATCATAAAAAGGGCAGTGTGACCCTATCAGCAATGAGGCTTCCCAATTTTGATGTATTGGCCAATGAATCAGGAAAGATGAACAGTTCCATTGGTTTTCTCATCAATACGTTTCCTCACCACACTTCTGTCTTTTCATCCAGAAAGAGCTCCTTTACTACAAACAGCCTTTTGACCTCTGAGAGGAAAAACACTGACAGACGACCACTAACATACACCTTCAAACATACCATTATTAAAGTTAGTATTTACACCTGTACCATCATTAATGTTATCAGCAGCACCTGTGTTATTATCAGTATGTGAGGGATCACTGTAGCTGCTGCCTCTGAGCAGCAAGTACACAAATTGAGAGAATTTAAATTTTCAATAAAATTAATGATTTTCTCTCTCTGACTGCGGCAATGACACAATTTTCAAGCAGGAATTAATGATGTTTCATCTTATCTTATACCCACATGCATATTCATACAGTATAAACACAACCTGGCACACATATGGATTAGTTCTGGACACACAAACGTGCATTAACACACACTCATGCACATGTGTAAACGTATACCTCTCATCTTTAAAGATGCTGTTTCAGTATTGCAGGAAGGCTGATGACTCCGCTACCCCCTGGTTTTAAGACAGGCAGTTCGATGGAGCATGGAGGATCAAGGCTGTTCCAGGGAGCTTAGACACTCTGCTGAAAAATTAATGACCAAACACAGACATCTACATCATGTAAACACTACAAATAAGATGTCTCCATCAGCAGAGAGCGGAAACTTAGCTGGTTAACGATCTTGTTTTTATGGGTGGTACTGAACAAAAGCAGCAAGCCTGAATTATGCAGCAATCTCAGCAAAATGCATGTTGCTCCGAATGTTAGTTTCCTGTGAAAACAAACCGTGTGAGTACACACATCAACCAATATATTTACAGTCATCCGCATGAATGTTCTCTCATAGAAACACATGAACACAGATACACAAGTAGGTGCTAAGCAAACACTGCTGGGAACCTGCAGCTTTGCTTTCCTCAGGGGAAATATGGTTGAGTAAAGTTTCTGTGCAAAAGTCATTTAAACTTTGTACGTATGAAATGATCATATCTGCAAATGCAACGTCAAAAAAATGTAAAATACCACTGATGAGTGAGTTTTACAAAGGAGGCTTAATTAAGACATGAAAGGGTTTAAGACATAAAAGATAACTGAAAATAAATAGGAGGATGAAAAAGGCCAATTTCTTTTCTGTTTTTTTAACATCAGCAGTTATAAGCATCTTCCTTAAAGCTGCACTGGGCAGGTTTTTATATTGACAGTGGCACTGGGTGGTGCCTGTGTCAGTAAACTAGTGGAGTGATTCAGCCACCATTTATTCATCACACCTACAACAACCACAGCTCAGTGGTGTGGTTTGAGTGTGGCCATCGAAAACAGGCATAAACACTTTCACCTTCAGACGAGATCAGGCAACACGTCATACAACCTCAGTCGTTTGGAGCACACTAATACCTTTAGGCCCATACAGCAGCAAAACCAAAACTCCAGACATTTCTCCAGAAACGGTGGGAGACATCACAGGCACAGCTTTTATTGCAGCCTTGGGATCCCACATGTGGAACACATGCTGGCAGGGCTATGGTCCATTTCTAGGACTGATATCTTAAAATCGCACTGAAGACAGAAAACCTTTTAGCTCATAGTGAATGAAATGCAAAGTAGATATTTGCCTTCTCTTATTTGGGCTGGAGTGTTTTCAGTCAGTATTTGTTCAGCAGCCAATATACAGGCTGTGCAAATGTTTGTGGTACCTACACAGCAACATGTACAGACTGACTGTTTGCCTGTGCTTCTGTACTTTCTGCGTCTTGTCTGTATGCTTTCATTAAGTAATTATTTGCTGCAGATGCAACTGCTTTGTACCAACTTTTCAAACTTTGTTTGCATATTTTTGCGTACGTCCATGACTTTTCATGTAATCATGCTGGCACTGTGTGTTGCTTAGCACTGGCCTGAATGCACCTTTATAAATTTACCGCAAATCATGTGACCTCATGTGGGATTCTGAGAGACTATTGAGAAAATAATTAATAAATGGACAGACAGTGTGCTGGAGCTTCTTCTTAACTCACTTAGCTCATGGTGAATATGATTGCTACTAAAACAAAGTTTGTCCCCACTTTGATGTCCCTACAACAAAGTTAAAAGTCTGACATTGGTCCCCAAATATGACTTAAGACAGACCTGCGTGCACACACACATACAGTATGTCCTCCTGTACAGTATGCTACAGTACGCCCGTGTGCCCTCATCACCATATCGCTGGCCTTGTCCCTGCCGGCAGCCTCAGGAGAGCAGCTAGTGCTGTCTGCTCTTGTTTTATACATAACCAGCAGGCTAATCTAATTACTCTGTGATGGAAAGCAGTCAATTTCACAGTCAGCCAGACATTTCTGCTGCCTAAAAATTGGGGCCACCCAAGTTTGATATATGAGGCAATAACCTGTAATGTAATGAAGTCACCTTCAGACCAAGACCCCTGTCACTGAAATAATAATGAATTATAACAAGTATAATAGTATTTAGGTTTGACACGCTGAGACTCTTTCACTGTCTCTATCTCTCTCCTCTACACTCTGTCTTCCCTTCTCTCCCTCCATCTTGGGTGAAATGGATTGGGTTTTTTTTTTTTTCTGTTTTTCAGGTGCAAATGTAAGTGACTTTAAAGTTCACAGCTGAGTCTGTCGAGTAGGCAGTTTCACTGTGAGCCTTAAATGAGAGACATATGCACAGGGTGAAGTATCAAGCACCTCCAAGACTCACAGTTCAAACTAATTTACTTGAGCTAGGTGGACGACCATAAAAATCAAATCTTGGTCTTGCCATCATAATCATAATGTCACATTTAAAACGATGAGTTCAGTAGCTTTATGTCTTGGCAAAAAGGCTGCTTATGCTGTGGAGCAGAAGAGAATAGGTTAAATAAATCTGGTCAAGCTGAACTGCTGCCCAGCTGATGCACTGATATGACTCTTTGCAGAATAGTTGACCAGAGAGACATCATTAGGGCAGTTAACATGATTTTCCACCTTTTTAAAAATTCACCTAAGACTGCTTCTGTTTGGTCTTCCCACCATCCATTAGTCTGTGAAATGCATTTGAAGAGAGTTTTGATAGATTTATGAACCATTTTAGAATCTGTGAAGATTTCATTTCAGAGTAAATCCAAGAGTATTTTAAAGGCCCCTGGTTCAGTCTCAGTCTGTTGTTAATGCATGTAAATGAATATTAATGGTTTTCCAGTAAGGGTTGAAAATTCTGTTTTCCCTGTCACATGTTTCTCATTTCACAGATTAATTTTAAGGAGTTATTTAGCGAGTTGGAAATCTGAAACCACACAGGTTTCATTAAATGGCTGAACAAGCATATATATAATACTGCTGTAGTTCTCTCATGGGTTTTTATAGTATTTCTGTAATAATTGTTAAGAGGTAAACAATAAAGAGTTATTGGCTTGTTTTTGGCGTAAGACTGTTGATATTAAACTAAGGAGCTGAGTTTGGCACTGCGAAGTGTAAAAGGCCAAGATTATTTAAATGGTGGTATTTTAATAATCTTTCCTCTGGATTCTCAAGTAATTATCAAACACTGTAAACAGTCACATTTAAATTCAGACTCTGTTGAGATTGGTAAGATCACAGAGCTCCAGGACATAAAGACTAAATAACTCTTTAAGCCAGGTTGGACAGGGGCGGCCAAAAGCCAAATGCAGGTAAATTCTCACTTTCACTGGTTAGTTTATGTTTATCTAAGGTCATCTGGTTTCATAATAATTATTAGAATCTTTGCTATTTTGACGTTTTACTATTTCAGTTCTGTCTTTTTTGAAAGAGCAGTTGCCGGAGCTGCAGCACTTCCATCCATATTTTAATTTTTTTTATTTTTTACAGCTTTGAGTAAATCAAAAAACTGAAATTACGAAGCTGAATTTACACACTGACAGATTTTAGTCTGCATGCAGTCATTTTAAAGGGATCCTCATTCTGTCATTTTTCCTGCCGAACACAACATTGCATTATCTATGATAATTAAGTGCACTCGAGATATATTATATGTATCTCCTCAAAGTTTAAGACCAAATCAAGCTTGTTTGCACGCAGACGATGGCACAGCTGATGCAACAGGCCCAGCGATCAATCACTGTAATTTTGAATTGTACAAATGGAGTGATGAAATGCATTATTCATCACTGTCTGATGTGACAGATAGACAGATAATTTCAAATGATTGTCCTAAACAGTGCACCATTATCAGCATCATGTGTAGCTGACAGCTTCTGCCTGATGCTGTTCCATCTTCAATTCAAACTTCGAATGTGTCTTAAGCCTCGTAAAAATCTGAAAAAGTCCCAAGAAACGACAACAACAACAACAACTGAAAGCCATGTGTCCCAGTGTGAGTAAAAAGTCAGACAGGCAATGGCCATGGACTGATCTGTATTTTGGAGGTACAAGGTTTTCATCTGGCAGCGATGATGTCCTTATTTCCCACAATGCCTCTGCACAAGGTCACTGCTTTATTCAATTTAGACACAGTGAACAGCAGCACTGTGGGTTTCCTGAGCCGCTCCAGCACAGAGACAGATGAAACTGAGGCAGAGAAGCCACCTGGCAGGTGTGTGTGTGTGTGTGCGTGTGCGTGTGGTTTCTCTGAAAACAGCCTTCAGTCATGGCTGTAGCCATGAAGATGTATGTGTGTTGAATGTTTGCTCTCATGCACACGTGCAACGATAGAGCTTTTATTGGTTCCGACCTTTAGTGAACCCTGTTATCCAAAGTGCCCTGTGGAGTCACATGACTACATGTATTTTAAGCACATTGATGAAAGATGGCAGCTACACGTGTTCTGTTGCAGACATTTTTGCAGACATCAGCTGCACATTGGACAGCTGACCCTTTTTCATTTGGTTCATCTAAGACTGGGACCACGACATCAAATGTTGATGCATACTGACATTTCAACAGATCGCATTCCTGCTCAGATTAAACTGTAATCAATCACCTGTCTGCAGGTCACAGGTGAAGAAACTGTCAAATTTTCATTCATTAGGTTGTTTAAGCCTTTAAACAAACCATAAATGCTGCCAGTTTTCTGGTGACAAGTCTGCCAAATGTGTGCCATCAAAAACCCGCCTGCACCGCAGTAGATGGAGTGGATCAGCTGATTTTAATGGGAAGGTCTGTTCCTTTCAGCAGACTGAATATCTGTGTGTTTCATGAGTGCTCTTTTATTTCTTGAATTCTTGTATCTTAATTAATAAATCAAAGTGAACAGTACCCTGTGGAGTTCTTAATGTAGCTAAAAAGTTTTTTTCCTCACACGCTTCTCCTTAAAACGTTGTGTGTGTATCCACAAATCCTTCTTAACTTACTGAATGTATCTCCTTCCTAAAAAAGACTAATCCTGCTCCAGCCTCTTTTCCACTTCACATTGGGATTGTACTTCAGTGTCAATGAATTTTCAAAAAAAAAAGATAAATGGAGAAGGGAAAAGTGTGGCAGCCTAAAACAAATAGTTGTTCACAATGGAGGATTTGTTGCTAAAAACATGTGTTGGTTCTTTGCGTGTTAAGCCGAGTCAAGTGGAAGACTTGAAGTGGAAGGCCCGCTGTAAAGAGCTGCACTGATTGAAATGGAAGTGCGTCTATTCTGTCTGACGTACATGAAGTGAAAGAGTGAAAAATGTCTCTGAAACACAACCAACGTAGAAGGAAAGATTCCTGTGAATAGGACAGATGATTTTCTGAATTTACCAGTTTGTTTTAAAAAAACGTTTCCCAAATGGTTCAGAGGTTGATCTGAAAACCCAGTGAAACTTCCTCTGTGGGCTTTACTTCGGGCCTGTTTGCACTCGGTTCCACTTCCTGATGGACATCTGGGGAGATCCTGTGCTCTTCTTTCAGAACCAGTGGTTCAGAAGTTGCTTACCCTTTTCAATTCCTGGTGTGCCCGGGAAAATGTGGGTAAATAACATGGATTAGTAAAACTCTCCACTACTATTAATGAGCCCTAGGGCCAGGCAGTCAACTGCCAACTCTTCAAGTGAAGCTGCTACCAGCTGGCTGCTGCCATTGTCTGAAAAAGTGGAAATGTGTGCATGTGAAGCAGGTGTTGCTGAAAGGAGTTCACATTCCCCAGGTAAATAAAAAGTTGAAAAAAAAATGTGTGTATGTGTGTATCCTTGACTTTGTGTGATGCGTGTTTGTGTGTGTGCGTGCAGTTCTACTGATGTGAGCAGGCTGTTTGCACTCACACTGCCAGGCTTGTCAGGAGGAATGAGGGATCTGTCTGTGAGAAACCCCTGTGTTGGCCTCTGCTCTGCTCTCTGCTGCCCTGATCCTCCTTCATCTGCTCTGCACTTCAGACTGCGAGGAAGAGAACAACGAAGGAGCTCAGGGAACAGGAGCTGGGAGTGTGGAGTGGGATGAGGAAGGAAGTATTTTTATTTTGGGTGTCAGTTACAGTGAAGGAACATTTGGTCATTTTTTCTTGTTGCTGTTCATTTTACTGGACAACATGTAAAACAGTCTCTAACCTTGCTAGCAGCCCTGTGAGACTGTAACGTTCACCACATACTGAAAAACATGTTGGTGGATGAAAACTGGAGGAGCAACTGTGCTACGCTTTCATCTTTACCACCAGTGGGACATGAAGGTTAACACTTATGCTGAAGGTCACATTGCCAACTAAAACAGAAGGGTTTACTTTCTCTGCGGCGGCCATTTTGGGACACTGCAAACATCATCATCAGCCACAGCTTTTCGTTCAGACATGGCACAAGCTACATTTCTAGAACTGACTTCTATTTCTTCACAGGAAGCGGACTGATTATTGAAGCTGCTCAGAAAAGCTGTTCTTCATTAAAACACATCAATATGTTGATTTGGTTTTTCAGTGCAAGAATGTCAAACTCTGCAAAATGCATCACGGTTTTCCTCCAGTTAATAATCCAGCATATTGATGAGTTTAATGGGTAATTAGTCAGCACATTCACCAGCACAATACATGGATGCTGAGCAGATCGAGCCAGCTGTGATCACAAACAGAACATTATTCATTGCTGTAGCTCATACATTTAAAATATATTAGATTCCTTCCATTTTTAATTTAACGTGCCACTACTTTGTCTCAAAGCCGCTGACAGTTTTCAGTATCCTTAAATCTAACCACTGCTATACTGAAAGCAATGTTTCTTTGCCGCAGAACAGCTGTAGTGGGAATTTATTTAGTCCAAGTTTCAATAGAATGAAACTTATGTATCCCAACAAGATTGCACTGAAATATATATTTGTAGAAAAGAAAAGATGTTGTTGTTGAAAACTAACATGACTAACGTGGTGGTGATGATTAGAAAGTGTACATTTTGGATTTATGATTCCATAGCTTACTCACTGTAAAGACTTGAGTTAGTCTTCAGTTAGACTGAAAACATGAAACGCAGCAGAAATGTAATTGTGAGGTTTTTCTGCTGTGATCAGCAGGGAGCCTCTTCAGGTCGGTCTGATTAACAGATGGGTTTGAAATGAAGATACACTTGAAGGGGACAATTGGTCCAATGAGGATCCTGAGGTCCAATGATAGACAGGATGTTGTGATGTGCAGAGTCGTCTGATATGGAAGGACACTGAGTGTAACTCACAGTCTGTCAAACGCTCATCCTGTGGAGCTCTGTCACAGTGCCCCTCACTGCAACGCTTGAAGCTGCAGTCAAGATGTGTTGCCTCTAGCAATACATATTTTACACATGTGAAGTTGACTTTGTGTAGCTGAAATTCTCATATATGTTTTAGGTGAAAGGAGGGGTAATAACGTACCTTCAAAGTGGCTGTATGAGCCGTATGTAAAGGTAATTCCTGGGAGACAAGGTTGTGACATTCACTGACGAAAGAGACTGAAGCGGAATGACAAAACGAGAACGAGACAAAGTTAGTGAGTGAGTGTGAGAACCACTCAGAAGCCAGACAGTAGGACATTCACTTTTCTTTTATTTTTGAATGTGCTTTCTTTTGTTGCCTTCTTTTTTCTTTGAAGCTTATGAGCTTTGAAGAGGTTTCATATGCCCAAAGGACATGTGACACGTGAAATTCAGAATAAAGTATGGAAATCATTAGGTACAGAGCAGGAAATGAAGAACCCACTGACCTGCTGACAAAAGAGTGTGAATTTATGGCCACTGATAAATATTTGTCACTGAATGACTTGCAGGTGTCTGTTCAAAGTTTTCGATGAATAATCATGTGGAAACTAAGACATCAAAAAATTGTTAAAGTCTAAAAATGTGTTGTTTCTTTTTTTTGTTTGTTCTCCATCTTTGTAAATTGAATATTTTCATGCGTTAACTGTTGGTCTAACAAACAAACATGAGCTTTAAATTAGTTGTTGTTGATCAGGTTGTATGGTGTGTCTGTCTGTCATGTATCTACGTCTCAACCCATTTACAGCCATACTGTAGATAAATGGCTCTAATGCCACTTTGTTGTCTGTCCTCTGACTGCCTTACTGTCATTGTCCAACATGATGGAGGGAAACTGATGGCGAGCAGCAGGTGGCTACGTGGCTCCATTATTTGGTCTTTGACCCACAGAACATAATAATGGCACAAACACAGTTGGTTTCCAGGAGCATTTCGACAGTCCTCGCAGCGCAGGGCTCTCAGAAAGGCAGACACTGAAAGACATCAAAGACAGGCTGTGCAGAAAGAGGTATTGTCAAGGTCCACTTTGATTTGCTTGCTCACCTCTGATGACTCATTGCTCCATTGAGTTTGACCTGGAAATGCACACAAACATCCACAGTAGCACAGGTTTATGGAAACTGTTTCACTGATCTAAAACATCAGCAATGATTGTTTTGGTTTTTGTGTTGTTCTCTCAGAACTGAAGGGCACCAGAAGGTGTCTTTTGTGCGATATTCATTTTAAACTGATGTTCATCTATCGTGCAGGGACAAATTCACAGCAGAAAATACAGAGAGAAAAAGACTGAGTGACAGAGAAGAGAAGAGAATCCATTCCATCCATAAGACAGGCAGAACTACTTTAGTTTACTTCTTAAGAGAAGTTCACACATCTATAAAAACATGTCTTCTTTCTTTCTGGAGTTAATTAAACATCAATAAGAGGAGAACTACATAGATCACACGCCTTTAATTAGCTTGCAAGAACAGATTGCTAAGATAGAGCCACCATGTTTTATGACTGTTATGTTATACGTTGCTGTAAGTGCACAGACGTACCCACTGGTTAACTTTGGTACATACATTTCCCCATTGGCTGATTCTCCCATGCAGCACATGTGACCTGGGCTCTCATGTGTCACATGTTCGTTCCTTAAATCCTTGGGGCTGCTCCTTTTACATGGACGAATGTACAGAAGGACTTTGTCTTGGTGAATTCGAGTTCATGTTAGAGAATCTGGAATATAATGCTCTGTCAGTGCTTCTGCTCCTGCGTTATTCTTTTTTACTCTATCAGGACAATTTTGAGAGCTCAAATACCAAATCTGTATCTTAACTCATTATGGGTTATGGTTGCAGTGGGTTGCATTTGTCTTTGTGTATGTTGTTTGTACACAGTATGTCTTGAAATATTTACCTGAAAAAACAAGGGGAAATAAAAGTAGAAAATACATCTATGAGTCTCACAGCCAGTTATAAGTGGGTGAGAATCAATGCTAATTTTATCAGGTGATCAATTACGACCAAGGTTGATGTTAATATTTTTTTTAAAAGACTGCACATTTTCAAAGTTTTGATCATTCTGTAGTGCAACATGCATTAAACAAGCAGGTTGTTCTTCTTAATCCGACAGGGGGAAACATTAACTTAATCCCTAAATAAATCAGCTTTACTGCATCACTGTACACAGGAAATCATTGTCTGCATTTTTAATTTGTCAAAAGGCGAATAGATGTTCAGTCTGTGGTGTGAAAGACATCCAGGGTCTCCACAGGAATTTTGTCTTCATGTTTATTAATACAGCTGTTGTGACAAGCGTTGCATGAAATTTCCACCGCAGTGTGTTTCTGCTCTTCATCGTCAAATGCAATTAGCCGCGACCTACTTCATGAGAGGGAGAAATATTGTTCTTTAATTGTCTCGCATCCTGGAGAGCAGCAAGTGGGGTGTGTTTTATATAATACTGCCAGTCAAGCTGCAGTCAAGCTAAAGTAACTGGGAAAATGTTAATGACACATGTTCAGAACACTTATCAGGAGGTTAATGAATAATTACTAACTTTCTTCTGAAAAAAATGAGGAAAGATCCCATTTCATTCGAATTATGGTTAATCACAAGAAAATTTATGGGATGAACATTAAGTGAGCAGATATATGGCAAGTATAAATGGAAGCACGGTCCTCTGGGAAACCAGAAATTTATGAATGTAAAGAAAAAATGTGCACTGGGGTGAATAAATTTGAGCTTTCAGAGTCACTCTCCTGATTTAACTCCCAGATTCTACAATAAAATCATCATTGTGTCATGTCTAACTTGATTGTTTGAAGTAATAAGAACTGTAACTATGGATAAAAAGCTCCTAAGAACACACTGAAAACAGGAATGAAAGGTTGGCTGATAATTTATCAGTTGGTGTCAGTATGTGTAAATTATTGTAATAGCCCATGAATGTGTAAAAGGGAGGTTTTTCTTGCCACTGTCGCCTTAAGTGCTTGCTCTGGGGTCAGACTCTGGGTGTCTGTAAAGTGCTTTGAGACAGTTTTGATTGTGGAAGGCGCTATATAAATAAAATTGAATTGAGTTGAATTGATTTTAATGTGCTCTTATTTTTATTTATTTTTCTATCAACCACATAACACACATATCCAGTCACTACAGCGAACTGTAAAACTGCTTTGTATTTGGTTTTTATGTGCTGAAGCTTGAGGCTTGACATTAAAAACAGAGTCCAGTCTTATTCTGTAAAGGTAAAATAAAAGTACTGAAAACAGATTATTTTTCAAATCTGCTGGTTTCACATTAAAGAAAACAAGACTAAGAGTCTGCAGCCATGCTTGTGGCAAACCAGACCAGCGACTTTACCGCAGCTTCATCATCCTACAGACTGAGCCTGTTCATTCTGCTTTAAATCTAACTTTAAACTATTCCCAGATCTGATGAGATGTGTGGTCCCTCCGAGGCACTAAGAGGTGCATCCTAAGCTAAACTTCCATCAACATGATGGAGCCGCAGTTCTCTTTCAAACCTCACCACAGCTGCTTCCATGTCAAGTGTGTTTTATTTATTGTCATTTCTTTCAAGTGACAGCATGTAGTGTAAAGTAGCGAGTCATTCATCAGTCTCCTCAGGTTGTTGTTATGAGGTCCTTTTCAGCTGTGGTCTGTCTCAGTTCCACTCGGTTGTGGTTTCTTATCAGTATTCTCAGAAGGAAGCCTTGTTTAAATTTAAAAAAGGTGTCAGACAGCCTTCCTCTGGATCACACACACACACACACACACACACACTGTACACACAGTCCTGAACAACACCAGTCAGTCAAACTAATCATGCCATGTTCCCTATCAAACTCTCTTGCTCACTAGTTCATTAGTTTCTCTCCACCCTCCCTCTTTTGTCCACAGAGATAAAGTCATCACTGGGAAACTCTTCATCACCCCCTCTCCTCCATCTTCCTCCATCTTCCTCCATCCCTCCATCAGCCTCATTCCCTTCATACCTTTTTCTCCTGATGACCAGAACTGCACATCTAAATGTAATTCAGTTGTAATCACCAGATAGTCACCACACACACACACACACACACACACACACACACACACACACACACACACAGAAGTCTTACTTAAACATGATTTTTGCTGTCACTGTGCCAAACACTCTTTATTAAATATCTTTGGGTTCAGCGACAATCTGAAGATGTCACACTTAAAATAAAAACAAAGTCCTTTTGTCACAGTTTGCATTTGAGGTAGAAAATATTTTCTGCTTGATACAATATTTTCTGAAATACGTAGATCGACTTTTGTCTGTGACCTGAATAAAGACAGATCTAATGATCTGAAACTTCATTTCACTTGTTTGGTGCTATAAAGATAAATGTTCTTTGCCTGAAACAAAGACGCTGACAGATTTCTTTCTCAGGATGTGTGGGTAATGAAAATTATGTTAAAAAATTCACTTGTGAGGTTGAAACTGAGGTGTGAGCCAGCTGCCTCTTTACAGGCCTACACACCTCTTTCCATGCATACATGACATATATGACAAAAGGAGACTCATGAAGGCTGATGCACAAATTAAATCTAATGGATATGCAACACACACTCATTCACAAACACTGCTGTATGCACACATGAAGCCCCGGATAATTAATCATAATTGCCATTCTTCTTTTTGTCTCCATCTCTCTCTCATCCGCTTACTAATTACTCTCAGTAAGAGCAAGTGAAGACGACAAAAATACAACTTGAATTTTCCGCTTCATCTGTTTAGCTCTGTTCAGTTTGTCAGACTGGTTCACTGCAGCAGTCGTCACTTTGGAAATGTGCAGAGAGGGAATGATTGGAAAATGAATGAATGAGAATGAATTTTCCCTTTACGGAGGCCAGAGAGCGGCCAGTGTGTGACGTGGCCTCTTTTAACTCTTTCAGTCCCAGGCCTAATATGTACTGTTTATAGATACATGTAGAATTTAGGTTGAATATTTGATTACACACAAACTGTAGCTCATTACCAGTCAGGGATCCAAATTATCAGGAACCACGGGCTTACAACAGGAACAGTAACTAGACAGGCTCGAGGGATTGTTATGTAGGACCGATCCTGGGACATAAATAAAGTCAAGAGGAACCAAAACGGCAGGAGAATTTTTGAGCACCTTCGTGTCCAGTGTCGAGGTGTGTGAGAATATCGAGTAAATAATGTTTTGAAAAGGGGGCGAGCTGCACCTTTCACTGGGAGGTGGATTAGAGCCAAATGAATCAATCACAAGGTAATACCTTCCTGGCTGGTCTTAACCCACCTTCTCTACACAGACACACACACCTACACACACACACACACACACACACACAAACCCAGATACACACACACATACTGTTACCTACACTACTGCCAGATAACCCTGGAGTGGAGATTGATTCATGAGGCGAATGTCAAGTTCAAACCAAGGAGACCTGAGCACCTGCTTACAGCCAGTATCAGCTGCACACCACAACACACACACACACACACACACACACACACGCACACACACAGGCACACGCTTGTCCATGTATGTGCCACCAGGCCTTTCGCAGGTAGGGAAACACTCACACTCACGGATGTTCTACCATTGTGAGGACACTCATGGACACAATGCATTCCCCTAGCCCCATATCCAAACCTCAGCCATCACAAATCAATGCCTAACCACAACCCTAACACTAACCTGATCCCTAAAACCTGGTCTTAATCCTCAAACAGCCCTTTGAAGATGTGTCAGGAAGTGAAGTCGGGCCAAAATGTCCTCACTTTCCAAAAAATGTCCTCACTCTCAACGTCTAAAAGTCAACTCACAATGATAGCCCCACAGAGATACAAAAACACACACAATACACACAGCAGGCAGCAGGTTTCAGTGGAAAAGCTCTAAAAACCCACTGTAAACTACCTGCTCATCACCAAACAGCAGACAGACGCAGTCAGAGACCAGCTGGTGAACACAATGGAGCATTAAACAGTCGTCCAACACCAAAACAGCTAAAAAGAGAGTGTATATTGGAGTTAACTTCGCCAGGTGGCCACACACACACAACTCCACATGACTGCTAACATTTAGGCAACTGTTTGCTTCCCTTTTTTTTCAGCTTAAAAATTACACTTATTCATCTTAACGTACTGTTTTTCCTGGATTTTTACTCTTTGTTGCTAAACTATTATATGTAAATGTTTCAAAAGTTCAGCAGCCTTTTAAAAAGCAAATCCTTTCCCACCTCCGGAAAATACATATGTACACCTGAACAAAACCTTTCATTAACAATACACGATGGGTCACAGGTGATCCATATTTATTCAAAATGAATAGATTAGCGAGCAGGGCAGTTCGCCATTAAGCCCCATAAACACATTCATAATAGATAATAACACAGACAGACACACAGATGCAGAGTAGTGTAGATGAAGCAGATAGTCGTCTGTCTCTCCCTCGGTCTGTGTTAGTCAGAGGCAGCAGAACAGAGGTCAAAACTCGGCACTGAATTAAATTCATGACTCTCTGCCTTCTTGTTGGAAAAAAACTGAAAACATCCAGTGGCTTCACGGCGAGCAGATGATGCCTATATAGCGGCTTAGTGCTGTCATCCGGATTAGTGTGTCATCAAGCAGCATTAAGGTCGCCGATCGTCGTGTGACAGTCGGGAAGGGTAAGCCAAGTATGTGAGGTCGAAGACTGGAGCAGCGGGCTTCCATCTGAACAACACGTTCAGCGGATTCTGCACTGGAGGATACATGTTTTTTTTAATGCCTGTAAATTGAGTCTTTCAGGAGGCTTTATGATTGTTGTTCTATCCAGGTGTCCATGCATGATGTTACATGATAACTTCGACCCACTGTACTCGCCCCTAAGGAGCATTTCCATGGTAAAATTTTGTAAAACCTGTGGTTGTTAATCCAAACTGGTGGTCCTTGCTTGCCGACTGGGAGCTTTGGTGACCAAAAACAGCCTGCACCAAAATTCACATGGTGTCAGAAATTTAGGACCGAGTTCTCTGCTGCTCTGACCCAGGTCTACAAACCAACCATTAGCATACAGCTTTACTGACACAAAATGTAAAAGGTCTTTTCCTACTAAAAATGTTTCTACTTTACCAAATAAAAACACCCACGTTATTTCATACAGATAGAGCTACTCAGTTCAAATTCCGAAGACTGTAAATGTGCTCCCATTACACTTGCCTGCTCCTCACGGAGCAAACACGATGGCAAGTGAAAAGCAAAACAAAGAGACTGAAACAGAGGAAGACAGTGTGAGTACGAAAAATACATACAGAGCAAGAGAGGGAGGGCAGAGGTGAGGAAAGAAGAGAAGTCAAGAGACATAAAAGATGAAGGAGAAAAAGTTGGACAGGGTGAAAAAATACAGAGAGGAAAAAACAATCAAAATCTTCATGACTGCAAACTGTCAAAAGCGTGCACAAAATACTACAAAAGCAGAATTTTCATGGACTGGACCCCATTTCATATGCTGGGCTCATTGTTGCCACAGGCAACCCAGGCTCCATGCTCAGGTGGAAGTGAGCAGCTGCCTTGGGCCATGATCATATATTTTCCTGACTGTTAATGAAGGGAGTGGACTGTTAATGAAAAGAGTGGGAGAGGCTGAGATCATCTACCATCTCAACTCCCGCCCTCACCTCCAAGGAACAAGAGACTGATTTTCAAATGAAATCCTTATGGACGCTTTACAGGGAGAACAAAAAAAAACTGGGATAATATAGAACGAGAGAGGACACTTTTTTATTTAAGTCACAGTTTACAGCAATCTCTCATAGGAACATAAAGAAAATCTTCAGACAGAGTCATTGTGCTGGTCCTGATGGTGTATAAGAGAACTGTATAACTGAGAGTCAACGATATTCATGGTCCCCAGAGGATGACCCTGACCTTTAGCTTATCAAAGTCTTCTTAACAGATGCTTGTGAACTTTTGTATAATTTTATAATTTTGTATAATGTATAATTTTGCTGTTCTCAGAGCTGTTTGGGTAAAGATTTATCCTGAAGGCTTTCAAACACTTTCATGCTCTCCATTTCCTTTCCCACCAGTTTAGCACCAAAGCTCTGAGAACAGCAAAATTATACATTGCCCGGTCCATCCAACACTGTCGTACTGTGTGGTCTAATGAACACTGCCACCAGCAGGGGTTAGACTTTCAGTCTTTTTTATTTCAGTGGTCAGTCTGGTGCTGGTGCGGTGGAGGAGGGATCGCTGCTGTGGAAGAGTCAAAAGGTCTCCGGAGCATCAGGAGGGTGATGAGACTCAGCTGAATATATCAGAGCTCATCTGAAATGCAGGTTTGAGTTCAGGGGACGGCCAAGGAAGTGTCATCAAACCTGGAGTGGACACATTTTGTTCTCAGACCTTTTTCAGTGGCAGAAGAGAGAAGAGTTTGTGCTTCTAGCTCAGACGCCCTGACCAGACTTCTGGGATTCTCCCTCATTCTGCATATAAACATTTATGCCTTTTCAGGTATGGAATCAGTGTAGCCAGATTAGACTGTTCTCTGCCCAGACAGGCAAACTTGATTACCCAATACATCAATGCATCCCTTATCGTTCCTCCATATTAATGTCTACTTCTGTGGGCAATAATATCACAAAGACTATATTTTGTTGGCACAGACGTATGTTCATTGAAACTAATTGGAAAAATAGGAAATACAGTCAATGACTTATATATTCTATAAATAAGAACAGGTTTTAGGTTTTAAGGTTTAGTTTTAAGAAGAAAACAACATATGTATTTGCTTACATTTAGTATATTTCACTTATTTTGGAGTTGTAAAAAGTTACATTTTAAGTAATCTCATCTTAAAACCAGCATTTTCTGCTTATTTTAATCTGCCTTCTGAATATTTTCTAGATTTAACCTTTTTAAACGCCCCCTTTTTTGCAGTGCAGAAAGCTGGGACAAAATTTCCTTTCTTTGGAAATTCTGTCTAAATAAATGGTGATAAAGATAATTGGGAGTGAGACCTGGAAACTGGAAGCAAACTGGGAGCATGAGGGCGCAAATGTCACTCAGATAATACTGTATCCCTCAGGGTAACGCTGCCCTTTCGTGATGGATCATGGTAAGCTTTGTTGTGATCAGCCATGGCTAAACTGAAAGGAAGCACTCTTCCTGTGGACTCAATTTCCTGCAGGAAGAAAAAAAAAAGAAGCAGTGCAGTTTACAGGAGGAAAAATAAGTAACATGAAAGTTAGGTAAGGAAAATTGCAACTGACTCCTGCCATATTGTATAAAATGGAAGGAAATTTGTTAAGGGGTGGTATTGAATTAAAATTGTGATTCAATCAACGTGATATAAGAGCCCTTGACAGTGTGTAATTGCAATCAGTTAAATTGCTTAATTCAAACGGAGAACCATGGGGAGCAACAATTTGCAGAGAGAGAGGGGAGAGAGAGCAAATAAGAGGAAGAAGGAAAGCGAGAGAGTATGGAGAGATTGTTAGCTTTTTATTTATTTTATCCTAACTAGCTCTAACAATGTTTACATCAGGCTGTGCAATTACTTAAATTTGGAAATTACATCAGGACAGACCTGGCAAACCCAAACGTGTCTCAAGCCTGGGAACACCTGTCTGAGGCCCCTGCCAGCAAGGTCTTCAACTCCCACCTCCAGAGGAGCTTCTCATGCATCCCAGGGAAGGTTAGGGACATGGAGTCTGAGTGGGCTGACGCAAGCATCCTACAGCTTTACAATAAACATGATTTTACCAATACCATAATAACCAAATACTGCTTAACCATAGCAGTTGTCTTCTATGACTGGTTATACTGACTTTACATGGCGTCATGTACAATTTCATCCTTCTGTTGATGCTCTATGAAACTGTGCTCCCACAAAAATATGTATGAAGTTCAGTCACAGAACACATTTTACTTCATCAACTGCACCAGTGTCTTGGAGAAAAAGGTCTTGAGTGCCTGAAATCATCTCCAGTTTGTGCAAGCGCCCCAAGAAGAAATGGTGCTCCACATCAAGCAGCTGTCAGAATGGACGATGCAGTTCGACCTGGATTACAGTTATTATCCTAAAACCAAGCATGTGTGGAAAAAATAACTTCTTTTTCAGGTAGCCATGCTGAAGGGAAAGTGAGAAATGTGGGTGGTTCAGCTGTCCTCTTCACCTGTACAATAGTGTATAATCAGGCATTAAAGTGGAGTATGTTATGGCACTTTGCAGGCCACAGAGAGGCAGTTTAAACCATCTGCTGAGTGCGAAAGAGATAAGGAGATAAAGAGGATGAAGAGAAATAAGAGGGAAAGAGCAAATAAGTAAGAAAAGGACAAAGAGAGTTTCATCAGGGACACGGAGGAAACCAGGGAAAGAAAGAACAGAGAAGAAAAGAGAAGAGAAATGAAGAAACAAGTAGCTCTCTGCCGCATCGTTCCATTATTTCATCCAGTTTTCAGTGAGAGTAGAGAGTCCTCTGATTGAAATAATACATTTGGAGTGTTAGTAATGCCACCTTAAGTGCTGCTGGAGGAGTCGGGCGAATTAATCGCCTCCCTGACTCGATCTCAGCCAATTACATTATCCCCTGATTTATGAAACAACAGGCCTGAACGCCACCGTAACCTTGAGACCAAGAGGTGTTAACTAAAACCGGATCTCTGTGGAATCACAAAGGGATGATGAAAGAAATGTTAAAGGTAAAAATAACGTTTGAATTTTAATATCATACTACCAGTAAGGGAATTTTATCTTGACAGTCTTGATATATAGGAAAACACTAGAAATATGCCATTCATGTTGTTGCTAAGATACATTTTTTGCTGGACAAACGTACATTTTTTTGTTGTTGTTCTGTTTATTTTGTTTGTCTGCTGTTTTGGGACCCCCACTACGCCAATGCAGTGGTCTCATTGAAATGAATGAAGGGGTGTGTGACGGGACGTCCTTCGTAAGCTACAACCTTATTCGAAATATCAAACTGATGAGATAAGGGAAGGTGGAGAGCAGGAAAGTGTAGTGTATGGTTTGCAGAGTTTTACCTTCCTGCTGTCTATTCAAAATACAAAATGCACAAGGCCAACATCGCCGTGAGACTTAAAAAAAAAAAACATCACAACTTCTACACCACCAAAGGATGGATCTTATTACTGACTTACCCTAAGGATGCTGGCGACATTTGTGTAGGAGCACGGGTGTAAAGAGATGGAGAAGAAAAAAATGTGCATTTCATCTAAAATGATGCAGAGCAGTAGAGCTCATCTGCTACATTTATATTAACCTCATGAGACAACAGCCTGATAATCTGCTATGTATATTTTTGCTCTTAATTAAACGTCTGTGCAGAAGTTTGGCTCCAGTTCACTCTGACGTTTGGTTGTTCGCACCATCACTGAATGTTTTTCAGCACCGACCCTTGGACCTTTTTACTCCAGGGTAATTTAAAACAAAGGTGGGGTAATTGCACAAACTGAACAGCTGCATTGTAATTCGAGGCTATGGTAGCAGATCCCAAATCTGCCCGAAGCAGACCAAAGAAAAAGTCAAAGAATGCAAATTAAGAGAATGAGGTCAGACTGTCGTCTTTAAGTTGTTTCCAAAAAGCAGCTTCATCAGAACTTTGAACATGAATTGTTTAACAGGAGCACACCCAAGGTCCACTTCATGCCTGTGGGACTGTGCTCTCATGAACACTTCCTGCTCTACCAGGTGTTCACAATCTGGCTTTTATCAAGTGAGATCTGAGGAAGGGAGGAGGCAATGGGTTCTTCTCCTTTGTACTTTCATTTAGTTTTATACATTATCACATTTTCATCATCAAACAGACAACAACAGCACAACTTTGCAGTAACTTTGGTAACTATCTTAAATATCCCATGTCCTATGAAACCATTCCTGGTTTATCAGCTTCAAATGATGTCCACAGCTCAGCTTCTGCACTGCGTATTTTTTGCCTCCCCACTCAAGTGTATCTCTTTGTTTGGATGGTAAAGTTTAACTGGATTTTAGATAGAAACGCACTTAAACAGAAAAAAGCACATGCAATTATAGTTGAATTATTGTACTAAACAAAAAAATTAGATAAAACTGGGAAAATTGTCACAAGATAGACAAATAGATGCTCCCCTGTAAAAAACAATCAGTTTCCCTTTTCTTTTAATTTCCACTGACTCTGTGATTGACTCTACGGGTTTATTCCCAGGAGCATCTGAGAGAGCGGACCAGAAATGTCAGCAGCAGCACCAGCTCTTCGTCTTTTGACGGGCATTGTGGGTGATTGGATTGTCTGTATCAGTGTGTCAGCGGCCGAGAGCTGCGCAATGGAAACCCTGGAGCTGATTAAAGGCTGGCGCCATCCGCTGCCTCCTAAACAGCTTGTGACAAGCTGGAGTCCGGCGGGCTCCACGGAGGCTCCGGCTGCAGCGAGGCCGAGACTGGAGGTGCCATCGCTGCTTAGACTGTGTGTGACAGGAGCAGCTTTACAGAAGGACGGACAAAACCCACAGAAATCAATGGATGCTCAGCAGCAGCATCTCCGCGCTGGTTGGCTGCTGCTGTCATGATGCGTGCTGGTTTGTTGCAGCCTGAAAGCTGATCTGATTGGTGTTAGCTGGTGGATTCAAGAGACAGAGGCAGATAGAAATTAAAAAAAAAAACAGCTCCCCAGAACGTCTTTCTCAACCTTAGAGGACTATCTGTGTATTTGAATGGCGGACCTCCAAACAGCCGCCTTAACAGGTACACGCAACAGTAAACACAGAGCAAGGAGTGAACATAATGACTTTGCTTGGTACAAATCAAAGTCCGCCTCAGCTGAAAGCAGGTAATGGCCAAAAATACCTGGTATTTTCACAGAATCAGGGAGAAAACATTATTCAGAGCTGTTAACAACAAGAGATTACCAGGCCTTTACTTTTTGACATTTTCCTGTTCTTTGAGGTCCAAGGACACTAATTGCTATTATTGATATTCAAAGGAAAATGTGCAGCATTCTACGTTTCTTCAGCCACATCAAAAGAAAGAAAATACTTGCACCGCAGTAAGATGGACGGAGCCTACTCACATATTTTTCTCACTGATATATCATCTATATGTTATCCACTGAGCCACCAGGACACGAATTTAACACATAGGCTGAAGATAGCGTGAGTCCTCACGTGTCAGAACACTCATATTACTCAGACATTGTGAGTTGTACAACGTGTTGTTTAATAGGCTTTCTGAGCTACATCAGCTCTCACACAGTGAATAAATCAGGGTTCAGATTAGAATCTGCTGGATCGCACGTTCATTAGAATCATAGTATGACTCAGCGTCATCGCTCTATGTCATCTTCAGTACGATACCATACAAATTTAGCATCTTAAGGCAGTTTAATCTAAAAGGTTGATACACAGATTAAATGTACATTAAAATGTCATAACAATCATTCATAACAGTGTAAATGTGCTTCAGACTCTAGAAACGGTTCAAATTTCTGTAGCTGGGCTTTTTATGTGGTTGTTTAAAGTAAATTTTCAGAAGATTCCTCCTCAAGTTTCTTTCTCTTTATCGGTGCTCAAGTCAGGAAGCAAAAGACGAGGGAGCGAGAATATGGGGATTGTATGTGGGAATGTAACAAAGGCTGAATCTGTATAGAGACTGTGTGTGTGAGAACAAATTGCTTGCACTCCCTCCTCCTGAGAATTGGCGAGTTGACAGTGCAGGCCGAGCCAGACAAATGACCATTTGCACATACACACAGACTTATACTTAGGGTCAAGTGTTGGAGAGCTGCAGATCCATTATCGAGATCAGCCTGTAGAGGATCCAGGTGTCTAGACACGGAGAGCATTACATGATTAACAGGAGTTAAGATGCAGCGCAGGTCTAGTGTGTATGTGCATACCTGTTTGTGTGTACTCTGTGTGTGGTGCCGATGAGGAGTACGGGTTTCTTCAGTCGCGCAGAGCTCTCGGTGAGCTCTCAGATGAATCACTCCCCAGCCATCCAATTTAGACTGTGGGGAAAGGGCCCATCGATCCAGGCTTGGGGTTTTCCACGCGTGGTGGACGCTTTCCCAAAATAATAAATAAATGAATGAATGAATGAATGAAACACTCCCTGCATCAGTGCTGCAACAGCCACTGCAGCACATTTTACATCTTGCAAGACACTTGAAATCTTTCAAAGTCTTCTACTTGTTTTCACCACTTGATGATGCAGAGTGATGTTCGGTTAATCTCGGAGACGTCTCTCGTCAGGGCAGAATGTGTGCAGCAGAGCAGATCCTCCGTAAATATGTGTTCAGACTAAACACAAGGGGAATTTTACAGATTGACTGATGTGCTAAATCAACGGAAAGACACAAGTGGGCACAAAAGAATGTTTGAAATTCAGCAAAAAAAAAAAAAAGGGCATTTTTCTCAAGGTCATGTGACTGAACCACACAAATGTACAGTGAGATGAGGAAGAGGGAGAAACTGAAGGAAAATAACACAAAAACACCACACACACACACACACAGAGTCCAGGTTAAATTCATGCAAATGAAATGAGGAAAGTTTGTTTCAGGTTTAATCTGAACAGTTAACTAAGTGATTCCAACTTGTAAATCTTTCATTTTTGTGTTTTGTCTGTGGGCGAACTGTCTGGTCCTTGTCGTTAGGCTAATTAACTCATACTGTTAGTAGATAACCTCATAACATACCCAATTAAATGTATGTACATTATTCACTGTCTTTTTAGTTTTATTTTATTCAGAAAGGGTCTGATGTTGTCATGATTCCATTTTTAAGTCAATGGTCAGTTCATCCACATGAAAGAAGGAAAAATCTGCAATTTTATTCTATCCATCTGTGCATATAGTTACGGTTTTAACTGCTGCGATCTTGTGAGATTCACCACTGAAATTTGTGTTGTCATCTCATTATCCATAAATCGATTTGTTTGTGTTCATAAAAAATAAAAAGTTGTCATTTGAGTGTCTTCCACAGTTAATCCACAGACCTCGTCTGATTTATAGGAGCCAATATGTTTCACTGCAGATTTGGTCTGTATCAAATTCGAATGAATCACCACTAAGTATCTGGTGACATTTTTAGTTTGCCACTTGTGCACTGCGTGATGAGATAAAGAGATCAGAGAAAATTATAGAGACAGGAAGAAGAAAGAGGAAGATATTTAGTTGAAACATAGAGAAGAGAGAAGCAGCCTGAGGTAGTGAAGGAGAGGCAGATATCTGGGAACGGATTTGGTTCACCTCAGCTGCCTGGTTGAGATGCTCCACATGCCGGCCCAAATAATGACAGAGCAAAATACTGCTGGGCAATGAAACCACATATAAACCTTTATCACTCTCAAGCTCTGACATTTAAAAAAAACACCTCAGAGTAAACAGCCCCCCCACAGGACCAATATAACCAAAGCTCTGTGTTTATGAGCTTGTCTGCACTGTATGTCTCAGACGCTGATCACTGTCGGGATGTCAGAAAAATCCATCTCAATCTGAGTCTGCTGGTCACCTGGATTTACGATCAACTGCAAGGGTCTGGGCCATTGATCGTGTCCATCACTCTGGTCTCCTCATTCTACTGCAGCATAGCTGAGTGATCATCATCTGTCTGCTGATTTCTGCTTTATTAGACCGACTGCAGAGAGAGATGATGATGACAAACACGACCAGGTCAAATTCAAGGGACCACACATTCGCTGTGTCATTTTGGTGTAAAGTCACTGTTTCTGCTTCCAACAAACCTTTGGCTTTCACCACCACTGCATCAAACAGACAGCTGCTGATGATTCTACCATCACTGACTCCATGCCTTCAAGGTACAACTATTTTTTCTTTCCATTCAGACCATTTCAATTACACAGTGCCCACGTTGTCACACGTCTTGTTAGAAAATTGAGTCCCTCTCCAAAGACGTGATGCAATCAAAACAGAGGGTTTCAAACTTTGATTTGTTGCTAAGAGTTGTGTTTACCCTTCGTGCTCAGTCTTTCAGCACAAACTAATGTATATTTTCAGTGGATCCACAAAACTAAAGTCAACAAAATAAATTCAGGATCATATCGATGGTCTTCACAGTTTGATTTCCTTCTTACAACCAGTCAGTGGTTTTGACTAATTTCAGTAAGCAATGCAGAGATGTGACGCATCACAGTAGGTGATCCATCACAGTGATCAATTTATCAGATGTATATAATCACTGAGAGGGAATGCAGTTTTGGGTAAGGGCAGTCGTTCCTCCGGGAGACATTTGAGGGACCATTAAAACATTCAAGACATGGGTCATGAATTGATCAAGTGTAGCTGAGCTAACATTAGTGTTAGGAAGCTTCTCGAACTCATTTCTAGTTAGCAAGGCTACTCAAAAGTCCAAGTCCACAACCTCTGCTCACCTAATTTTCATACTGAAATCTAATTCCAGTGCAGGCAGAGCTGAGAAAACAGTCCCACTTCTTAGAACCAGGTTTAGAGGAAAAGGCTTGTAATCAGCTGTTGAAGTCAGCAGGTACATTCTGGGGCCTTTACTTGTCAACTCTATTATTTTAGTGACATATTTTAGTCTTTAGATAACACATCACATGCAGCACAAAGGATATATGAGGACGAGGATGTGTATTAGTTTCCACACCTCTCAATCTTACAGCAGTCCCAGCAGTTTGCTGTCCTTGAGTTTCGATGCCTCCTGGAATCTTCAGCACAATCTGCTGAAAAGATGAGGTTCATTTATCTTTTTAAGTGGGAGAAACACGCTGAGATGTTTTGCCGTTCCCAACAAACCACAACCTTCTCCCAAAACAAACTTGCGTGCAACATTTCCAAACCAATTAAGGATGTAATTAATGAAACCCAGTACCTGTAGTGCCAGAGCAATCACCAGAGAGGGGACAGTGAAAAATGTAGCAATCAAATTAATCAAGCAAAAGGCACAGACCAATTACTCACAAACCATCCAGAGTGTGGCGCCGGCTCGGAGAACAGGTGATAGTTATCATTAAATTAGAGGGAGATCAGCGGCTCGGGCTGTTTCATCATGTGGGACCCTGATGAACTGCAGGCTGTGCGCCACATTTGCTGTGGGCACAGTGGCAGACAAGGCAGCCCATATGCTTGATTGTTTAAGAGGAGAGGTGTTGGGATAGTGATTAATGAAAATGTAAGTGACTCTGCGGTAGCAACACAACAACAACATCTGGGCCTGCATCGGGGCCCTCGTGTGCATCCAGCGGATTGGTGGTGGTCCTGCAGGTGAGCAGACACACAGCCTGCAGAGGTGGAGAAAGTTGTTGGAGTTAGCTGCAGCTTTTTCCGGGATTTCTGCATCAGCCACGACGGCAGCAGCAGTGGAAGAAGTGTCCAGTTCTTTTACTTCTCGTACTGGATATCAGACAGCTGGTCAGCTGGACAGCTGAGAGGTCCTGCATTCATCAGCTGTGTTGAAAATAAACAGGAATTAAGTAATATTGTGAAAAGGTTTATGTATATAGATATCTATATGTATATAGATATAGATATATACACATATATATTAGGGGTGGTTAATCAGTCCAATTACAATTGTGTTGTGTAGCTGTAACTTCCACATTATTATTATTTTTTTTAACTCGTTTTAGATGTAGTCTTTCACCGGGGATAATAACGTCGTCCCCTCGTGGAGAGGACGCTGATCAGACGGTTGTCTCTTTAGCCCACGCGCGACATGTGAGCCCTCATCCGTCATCCATCCGTTTTCTATACCGCTTGATCCGTCAGGGTCGCGGGGAGCTGGACTAACACGCTCGCTGTTAGTCCAGATGGAGCTGGATGGATCGGTTGGTCGTCGGTTAACGGTTTTTCTTCGTCCATTTCACGCTTCGCTAGCATAGTTAGCTCGCTCGCTGGTTCTGTTACAGGGTGTTTTGTTGTGACCGTTAGTCCACAGCTCCGCCTTGCGGTTAAGTCCTGTATGACAGCCAGTAACTGAAGGAGTCACTGCAGTGTATTACAAGAAAAAAAAAATCGATCTTTGGGAATTTAATAATCGATTCAAAATCGTCCATAATATAATCGCGATTAATCAATAACCGATTTATATATATAGCCTATATATATATATATATATGAAAGATGTTCAGGCAGAGTGCAGCAAGATGCAGGAGAGAGACTTTCAGCACAGGAAAGAGGTATGCAACTACTACTGTCATGAAAAAATGTGCTTTAGTCCGACTAAACAGCTATATCCAGTGCCTTCTGTCACCTGAGAGATCGTATTTACCAGAAAATAACCTGCAGAAAAAGAAAGTTTAGAAAGTATAACATGAAATATTCATACACACACATACACACAACAAAAAAAAGCTTAAAACATTTTGGTCCACAGTATGTTGTACAGTGACTGACCATAGAAGATGTGGTCTACATGCACTCAACACCGCTCAGTGGACTCTACTTGTTCCAAATTTGATTAAAGCTTGTGCTGGAATGGTGAATAGATGGTGGGGGGGTTCAGGGGTTAGGGTTAGTGAGTGAGAGTTCTGGAGTGTGGACAGCAGTGCGCATTTCAATCATGTGAAGCGACGGCTGAGCAGCGCTAAGTGTGAGAGGTGCTGCCCATAGTGCTGATTAGTCTGGACGCGTGCTACGGGTCGGCTGAATGGAAACAGCTATGATGGACTGTGTGTAATAAACCATGATGACCTCCTGCTAATCCACACATTGCTGCCCAGCGTCACTAAAGCATGGTCAGTGAATGGATTCCTGATATTATGAACAATTCACTCACCCAAACAGCTGTAGCTTATATGACAGCTAGTTCTGTATAGATACACAGGATGCAAGCTGTTTAGGTTTTTGATCGTTTAGCACTGAGGTCCTTATTTGGACATAAATTTTTGAGTTTTGCTGATTATACTCCTTTAAGAAAAAAATGGCTCATCCCGGTTAAACTACAAAGCCTTTTTGCTTCTTTCAGCTCTCTGTTTTGGTTTTACAGCCCAAAGTTTCACTATTTTGGTTCAATGTCAGCGTTCTCACAGACCTCGTTTCCAGCTGCAGGAAGCAGCTCTTTTCACTGGCAAAGCTCCACTGCACAGCAGCGATACAAAGCTAGCTGCTAAAGACTGTTTCTCCTATGAGCTGGTTAAAAATATTGGAGATATCGGGTTGAGATTTCTGCCTATTCTCGACCCCAGAAATCATTCTCTACAGTTTTTCTCGCACACTAATAATTTCCTATGAAAACTGCTGTCAGCATGTTTGCTATCAGCAAATTTACACTCACCTTTACTGCACTGGGTCGAGTCAGCTGTAAAAAGCTCAAAACCAAACACACAGTAACCTGTAATTAGACACAGTCAAAGACAAATTTACATCATGGTGGACTATGATGTTCTATAGTGTTGTATCTATTTTTTGTATTAACATATTACACAGAGTCTGATCATTCAGAGTAGTTTCTAGAAGCAGGCGTATAGTCAAAGCAGCACGTCAGGCAGGCGAGGGAGAGGGTTCATCCTCAGTTCTCGCATCAATCCAGGCTACAAGGCTGTTTTAATCTACCAAATATCTTGGTGGATTAAAACATAAATACTTAATCCACGCTTGCAGGTGCTCATCAAGGTGGAAATTTGACTGTTCAGTGCCATGTTTGTAAGTCTAGTGTGTGATCATTTGCAACATCATTTGCTTACAGGTGTATTTGATGAGTTTTTCATAGTGAAATACTGCATTTGAAGGATATATGAGTCAGTTCACCCAGTTCTGTCTAGTTTCCAATTTCTTCTAGTAGTATCTAGTCATGCAGATAGTTTATGTGCCAAGGTTGTGAGCTATTTATGTCTGAGGTGTTTGCTGCCTCTCCAATATAACAGAGGTGAGCAGATTATTATTAGTGTAGTATTTAGCACGTATGTGTTAGTTTCGGGGGAAGTTTCTTATTCATATGTACACATAAAGTAAAGGTTTGTTTAGCAATGGTTAGTTTTATCTCATAGTTTGAGTTGTGGCATTCACCAAAGTGTGCTGCTCAACACCGATACCAAAATAACCAAATTCAAGCACCAAGTGGTTTCTGTTTGGTTTGGATTAGTTTCTTATCTCTACTGTACAGATGGATTCTACAGTGCAGACACATTCAAATTTTTTGTCATTTTTGATTCATGAGGTTCTCAAAATTGGCCCAGCTTGGACACCAGAGACACACAATCCCATTATACTGAGTCGCTGATTGTGAACTACATTTGGAAAGGTGACTAATTCCCTTTTTTTAAATTTCTCTTTTAACAGCTCGACTGGAATAGCAACAAACACATCATTAAATCAGAAATGTCCCACTGTCGTCGTCATTATGAAACTCAGTTTGATGCCAGCATCTTTCATTAAAAAAACATGCAGCCATTTGTGGCCCTGAGTTCCCTCGGTACAGAAATATGACGCTAATCACGGACCCAGTGCACGCCAAGCCCCGGCGAAAACTGCTCTGTGCTTTAGGAGCATTTTCAAATAATACCATTAAAAAATAATAACTGATGAAGTTGGCTCTGAGCAAAGGCACTAAGCGCTTTAAAAGCTTTCCATCGTCCTACAATACAATTTCCAAATCAATATTTCATTAACTGGATAGAGGTGCAATGTTCCTTGTTAATAAAGAAGGTTTGGCTCAGCACAGAGTTAACGTTTAGCTTTAGTGAATTTCAGGCAGGGAGGTGGGCAGTTATGTTCCAACTGGCCTACACACACACACACACACATTCAGTACATTCTCTACTCTCAGTATACAGTCTGAGACTCACACATGCGCCTGGTCCTTTCTTGATTGTTTTTGTGTTTATGGGCCGTTTTATGACCGGAGAGCTTCTGATCTCCAGCGTCACTGGGGATCAGGTGACTTTCCCCACGGCAACGGTGAGAAACAAATGTGAGCTCCTCTGACTTTGGTCCTAATTCAAGTGACAGAGAAGGTGCAACCGCTGCACTAATAACGCTGTAAATACAGATGAAAATCCGGACAGAATTGGCTCGCAGAGGGACTGTATGCTTCACAACTAAAGAGCTGCCTGGGATCGTGGTAGAGTTCGACCACTTTATGATCACTGAGAATACTCAGCTCTGATTGGCTGGAGGGGGTGCATCATTTTTTTAATTTGAACAACCACACAGCTGTGACGGCCTCATCAGCATTCGATTCATTCATGTGAAAGGATACTTGTTTCTCTCGATGGAGAAATATTTTACATTTACTGCATTACAAATGTTGACGGTGGCAAAGCTAATTTTAGATTTTAAAGGTGTGTTGTGTCCATCAGACCTGGCCTTTTGTTTACAGGTGGATAATTGAAAGTCTTGTGTAATGTGTTGGAATTGGCAAACTGTTGAAATCATACTCCAAAAGAGTTAGGGGACAGTATATTACCAGAAAGTTGGAGTGTCCACTATGTGTCCACCCCCATCATAAGATGGCTAGCTGTTAGCATGCTAACTTAAGTAGACACATAGACATCTTTGACAGACGGTCAAAACTATTGTTTCTTCACATTCTGTTGATGATCTTAGTTCATTTTTGTATGTTTTAAACTAAAATACTTGCATATCCATGCGTAAAAAGTACAAAAAAGTTTCGTGAAAAAGTTTGTGATTGCTGCTTCAGGAATCTGAATCCTGCTTCTTGAAGAGTGAAAGTCCTGCAGGTTGGGCGAGAGAGCACCAATGAGTTTTTTCTGCCATCTCCTCCCATCCGGTTTTGTGGCTGCTCCGAACCAGACCGTGATAGATGTGTGTAGGATGGATTCGATGACGGCAGTGTGGAACTGGCTCAGCAGTTGCTTGGGGCAGACCATAGCTCCTCTGTTGCTACAGAAGGTATATCCTCTGTCCTCTGCCTTTTTGTGGATGGAGTTGATTTTGGTCTCTCACTTTAGATTCTGGAAAATGGTAGCTTCTAGAAATTCGATGGTCTCTACACTTGACACAGGGCGGCAGAGAGGTGTCTCCTAAAGTCCACTGTCCACTGTCACCTCCACAGTCATCATTCTGACTGCACCAGAGCACCAGCCATTCAACATGCAGACTCACTGCCAACTTGGATGAGCCCGATGACTGTGGTGTCGTCTGCAAACTTCAGGAGTTTGACAGCTGGGTCTTTGGAGGTGCATTGGTGTAGAGGGAAAAGGAAAGAGGACACATCCCCGGGGGGCACTAGTGCTGACTGTCTGTATTCCAGAGATGACTTTCCCCAACCTCACCTGCTGTTTCCTGTCTGTCAAGAAGCTGGTGATCCACTGACAGGTGGATACCAGGGGATACAGTGAGCTGGAAGAGTTTGGCGGAGAGGATTTCCTGAATGTCCACAAACAGGATCCGTGCATATGTCCCTGGGTCTTTCTATACATTGTGAGGTTTCAACCATTTTCCTTCAAGAGAACTTGTTTCTTGAGTGCAACCAAAAACGTACCTTTTGACTACACATTGTTTGGCCCAGCTAATGGTGCCACAAAGAGCCTGTCACATTCCCCAAAGGTTTCTAAAAGGAAAGTCCAGATTTCTGATGAAAAAAAAATTCAGATTTGGGCAAAGGCAAGGAAGCCTGGTAGAAGTGAGGTGGGTCAGCTGCTGTAAACTTATTTGTTTGTTTCATATTTTTGACTGTGTGCTTTTAACACTGCGAAATGTGACTCTGCTTCAGACTTTGACTGAGCTTTAGATGGATTCAGGTGGAGAGGAATCACTGTGGGGTTTTGGCATCGGTGCAAACGCAGTGGTGCTTGTCATTCAAGACTGTATGCCTGGACATTTGATTAACTATTGTACAGCTGTAATGAAATATTGAAATGCACACGCACAGTATCAGAATTACAGAAAGTCAATTTTACTGTAACAGCCTTTAATCGTGCTTTTTTCCTCAGGCTGCTGCACATCCTCCCTGCACCGCACGTCTCTGTGCTGAGAGCTGCAGCGTGCGTGACGAATTGAAATACTGAAATTCATCTTGATGAATTGAGAGACATGCAGCACACATACCCAGCAGGATTGTGTCAGATTGGTTTTCTGTGTCTCTGGGTTTCTGGTTTCATGTGGGATGTGATCCGTTGGAGGAGTCTGTGGACATATTAAGGGAAGCCGTCCTCAGCGTTCTGTGAAACATGACTCCCAGGGTTTGAGCTGCTGTGGCTGAAGCCTCTGACATGAGGTTTGGAGCAGGAGGATTCATATGTGAGGCAACAGTGACACCCAGTGCACTGCACCGTGAATGTAGGAAGACACACATCAGCAAGCAGGTACTCTGAGGTGTCATGAAAACCTGCATGAAAATGACTGATAACATGAAAATGATCTCTCATCAGTGATGTGTTTTTAATATGAGCATCTAAATTACTGCACATGGAGCCAGTAATTTGTTGTTGTCACTTTGTGTGTGTACAACACCATGAGCATCTTTGTGGAAAGACTGATTTGTGCAGTTCATCATGTCTCATCTCTCTGTAACAGCCGACTTTCGGCCCGACCCCTGAGTGCAGTGAAGAAGAACAGGTGTATAATAAAGGTATATATAAAGTAGTAATACTTTTTCACAGTGACACATTGTGCAACAGTAGTTCTTCTGAAGCATACTGAAACCTTACAACTATTACTAATGCAAAACTGGTAAGCAACAGACAATGGTTGGATGGATGAACATACAGAGAGACAGTGGAGAGGAGGAGTATAGTTCAGCTGTAGTTTGAGAACTTTCTGTTTTTCTGCTGCGAAGAACAGCAGAGATCAAAGACATCATTCTCATAAAGAAAAACCTTGACAACCACCTTTCAAGCCTACATTTGTCACATTAAAGAGTGCAATGAGGAAATTAAGTCCAAAAACAAATCAACTAAAATGCTGAACTATGACAAGAACAGACAAGTGTTGAAATACTTTCATTTCTTTTTGTTTCTTCCTTTTTTTTCTTTTAAAAACAGATGTGTCCTTCTCAGAGAGATAAAGACTGTGAGCTTTTCTGGGGAAAAAGAGATGAACGTAGCTTTATTGGAGGCTGTCCAGAGAGCTAACAAAGTGTTTCGTGTCTGGATTTGTTTCTCAAGGGCAAAGCATCCAGCGCCGGCCAGCAGGCAGCCAGCTCTGTGGTGTTTGTGCCGAAGATTTCATTTGGGAGCTAACACCATTTTGTGGCTGTCGTTCTCTGCACACCGCCACCACAGAGAGACCGGTGGGGGGGGGGGGGGGGGGTCAAAAGGAAATGGAAACACCCTGAGGCACTACCCACACGACTGGCTTCTGATTTCTATTTGTTTCTCAATCTGAGCCTCTGCTGGGCCGCCGAGCACATTGACCGACAAGAGACATTAAAAACAAATGAAAGGAAGCATCATGACATCCCATTCTTTTATCCAGGTCTGTGTGTGTGTGTGTGGTGGCCCAGGTTGTGAACTACATGTGCTTGTGTACAGAATATTCTCAATGCACAGTTTCACCCTTCATGAATAATAAAGTCGAGAGTGTTTTAATCTTTCTTGCAGTTAATTCCCAGCACTGGTAGCACGTTTTACTTGTCTTGTTGCCGCATGAGCTCATGTTTGGAAAGAAACGATACATAATTCACTTCATGTAACCACCGAACACCATCATGGCATCCCTGTGGAGGGAGGGTGGGGGGCAACGGAGCTGGGTAGAGGCTTAGTTTCTCATTTTTGATCATTTATTGATGTCACTTCTCATGAAAACCACAAAGGAGAAAAATAAATGTTTCACCACACCACTGACTCGTGACAAAACACATTTGGATTCTGAAATGGTGTGTTATTTTTGCATGCACTTACAGTGTGTGTGTGTGTGTGTGTGGTGGTTTAATAAGAAAATGTTTAACATTTCTTCCTTGTTTGTTCGATTTTTTGTTTGTTTTTTTTTTCCTTTTATTGGAGAGCTGATGGTGAAGAAACAGACAGGAAACAAGCAGAGACAGAGGGTTCTGACATGCCATGAATGTCTCTGACTGGAATCGAGCCAGGGATGCAGCTAAGTGGGACACGATGTAACCATGGAGCCCTCATACTCTATAAAGAAATGTTGCTTTGTATGTGCTTATATGTGTGAGTTATCCTCATACATGGAAATTTGTCTTTCAGCAGTACAGGCATTAACATGTTCAACAACTACAGTAGGACAATGATGGACATGACAGAAAATTTATTCTTCATCTCCAAAATGGTAGTTTGATTAAAAGAAGTCCCAGCTCAAGGGCCACTTACCAGCACTTTACTGTATTATCTGTTTCATTACTGAGTGTCTGGAATGCAGGTCGTTGATTGTGTAATATCTTTGAATTTAAGTCCAGAAAAAAAAAAGCTAGCATCCAGATTGTGAGTCTGGACTGTTCTGGGGTTCATTAAGCCATTCCTTTCCTCACCTCCACCTTCCCTCATACCCACAACAAGAGGACATTCATTTTATGAATAAAGTTTAGGACAAAAGCTGAGGGACAAACTCCACACACACTCTCACAGCACAGTATCTTTACACCCATTAATCAGTGGTATTGCCGCCTCACCAACATGACTCACAGAAACTTGCTCTTATCTGACAGAAAGCCCAGATGGACCCTGAGAGCCTCTCAGGTTTATTGGCCGACGCTTTGCCAAACATTTTTCACTTCAATCTCAGTGTGTATCTGAGCGTCCGTAGCTGCCGGGCGGAGGCACTCATCTGTACTATGCAGACTAATTGGTGGAGACATCGTACATAAGTTGTGTATGGGCCTTTGTAGCCAGTCTTTTTGGCTACAAAAAGACTAGTTTGAGAGAAGGAAGGTGGTGTGTGGAAAAAGTCGGTGCAGTATTTTGTTGTTTCTTGTGGCTGAAGCACTTTTCTCAGTGCTCAAGAACGCACCGTTGCTCACTTTACTGACTCCATGGATCCTTTCATTCTTACAATTAGTCTCAGGGCATTTAAAGGAGCTGTAACCAATCATGCCATGGATTTTCATCCAAGGTGTTTACTCCACCTCGAAAACAACTGACAGACTCCAGGCCTGGACTGTACTATCTATTGTTGTAATGATTAACACAATGTTTACTTCCATTTGTTTAAAGGGATTCATTTGGTTAATTAGCAGCCCAACAGACAACACGCGACGTCACCGTCACCCCAAAGAAATTTGTGTATCATTGATCAGTTTACTGACTTCATGGATCCATCCATTCTTACGGTTAGTCTCAGTGTATCTAAAGGAACCCTGGCCAATCATGCCATGGATTTTTACCAGGGTTTCATCCACCTCGGAAACAAACTCCATGCTTGGAATCTACCATCTATTAGGGATTTGTTTGGTTAATTAGACCCCCAACAGAAGACAAACAACTTCACTGTCACCCCAAAGAAATTTGTGATTATTACACTAAATGTTTTCCGCATGTTTGTGCTCAGGGAGGTGGAAAGCAGGAGGAAAAATAGAAAGTCAGGAAGTAAAGAGGGAAAAAAAGGAATAAGATGAAGCCTTTTGCTCTTTTCAGAAGTTGGCACTTCTTTGTGCTATGGGACCGAGCTGGCCTCCAACCTGAGATTGAGGGCACTTGTCTGCTGAAATTGAGGCCAGCAGATGGCATTTTATTTGAAAATACACTCAAAGCTGCTCAGAGCTGACAAGGGCTTTTGAGGGATGTGGTGACAGGCAGATACACGAGCTGGACCGCTCACATCAGGAAGAGGAAGCTAAAGGTCAATTAGGAACAGCAGAGACCAAACTCTGGGCCTCGACAACACCGAGACTCTCTGACCTTTAGAAAATACAAATTCCATGATTCTTCAGTTTGTTCTCCAAAGGATTTTTTATTTTCCTCTAAATGTAATTTATTAAGAGAAAAACAGATAACAATAATTAGTGGGAGGCTGAGAAATTCAAAGGAGAATGCAATAGAATAGATGAAGACACAAAAGACACCACGTTGAGCAAACATAATTACATTCTGTCAGAGTTTTAGAAATCAAAGACAAAAAAATAAAAAGAAAAAAACAGCTTGAAAAAAGTAAATCAAATGAATAAGCAAGGTATGTCTGTCCTCTGATACAGGAAGACATTCCAAAAAATAAAGAGAATTAATTTTACTTTCCTGAAAAATAGTGCTTTGGTAGGGGCCAAGAAGACCGCTGCCGCTTATGAAATCTAATTTTTAAAACATAAAGTTCTTCCTCTTTTCATCAGACTGAAGCCTCGCAGCGAAGCCAATCACTTCCAGCTTATTGTTTCCTGCATTTTATGAAGGCAGCTCCAACAATGTCTGCAGGCCCGTTTCTCACAGAGCTGTGGTCTAAGTGAAGGGATGAAGAACAGTGAGGCTGACAGGTTTGGACTCAGGGGAGGAGTTGTGGTGACTGCTGTCACCCTAACACAACTACCAGGCCCATCACAGTGAAGCAGTGACAGTATGACAGACACACACTTGAGGCTCTATTTTCATGTGGGCGTGTGGCACAAAACTGTTTCCCTGAGATGGAGTGGGATGTTTTTTCCTCGTCTGCACCTGTTTGGTGTTTTGGTGACGGGTCGTGTGCCGCAGTGGAAGAAGAGCTGCTGTAGAGGGAGTGTCACTGGCAAACTGGTGGCAAATGGCAATTTTTATGTCAGGTTTCAAAGTGGTTTACACCAGGCACTATTTCTGGGAAAAGTGAAATTTTGGAATTAAATAAAAATGAAAAGTTAAACTCCTTCACAGAGCTCACCAGTGGGATTTCCCAAATAAAACCCAGTTTATAGTCCACACTTTATATTGAAATACTTCATTATCTACGTATCATCTGGAACCTGCACAGCTACCATGCTGATGGTGACCAAAGCAGAAAATGTGTCCCTACACATAACTACCATGCACAGCACACAATGGAGATGAGAATAATGCCAACTGTGTTACTATGTGTGAGGCACAGAGTTTACCCACCTTTGTAAAACTGACATAAAGGTAATTTCAATCCGTCATATCTATGTGAAATAAAATTTGACAATCTATTGCAGATAATGACATAATTACCCTTTTAAAACATCAGTGAGCTTCATGATCTTTGAAGGTGTCATCGCTTTATTTAAATCTGAAACACTGGCTGCAGTCAGTATTACTTAAAAAAAAAATTAAACACTGGAAGGTCTCATTATCCATTCAATCTTTTTTTTTTATTTACAAATGTCAAATGACACATACACTAAGAAACACACAGTAAAGGTACATGTGAAATAGTATCAGTCCTATGATCTACAGGCTGTGGATGATGGTTCGGTTCTTGAGGCTCTGGACGTACTCTTTAGCTTGGTCGAAGCTCGTCTTCTTCTCTGTTTTGGGCGGCGAGCCCTCCACAAGCTTGACGAAGTAGTGACAGTAAACTTTGTCCATGATGCCAAACATCCCCCGTCCATGGTAACGGATCCGCTTCAGGTACCTCCCTTTGCCGGAGTAGGACTCAGCTGCAGGGTGGTGAGAGGAGGAGGACGGGAGGGGGAGAGGAGGAGGGCAGGACGGGGGGCAGAAGGGGACGGTGTGTAATGAAAAGAGTGGATGAGATAAACAGAAAGCCAGAGATAAGTGACAGTATAACTAATTTAATTCGTAGAGGTGCCTTTGAATGAAAAAGGTCAGAATGACAAAGATGGGGTGACTCTAGGCTTATCTGTAATTACGGTTGCAGCTCCAACTAAATGACTCACCCTGAACAGCATCTGAACTCTGGGTGAATATGCTGCTTTAAAATATATGTATTGTTTTGGCACAATGGCACATCACATCATGTGAAGACTAATATGAGATCACCGAGTAGTTTTGGGAAGCAAACGTTTTCATTTGCAAGTCTTCAAGATAGTCTTCAAGTGAGCATATTTAAATAGCACTGTATCCTTCAGTAATAGCAGTAAGAGTTATTATCTCCACCAGTGACATTATGTTTTTAGTCTTTAACAGGATGCCTCAAAAACTACTTACTGATAACTGCTCTATGCTGAGACATTAAAGCATCCCAGACGACATGGGACAAAACGGTGCTGCTTGATGAACTGTACATTCATCAGAGACTGTCAGCAACAACTCACATTAGCTACCAACTTAACACCTGAGAGAGCAGACTGTACGTGTACTTAGCCATCCAGCTGCAGGGGGTTCTGTTGTGTTCCTAATGTGTGGTTGTTCACTCACCTACATATAGGTTGGATTTATACTCTACATTGTGATTCTTGACTGCCATTTCCTGAGCTTCCAGAAGGACCTGAAACAAACAAACAAAGAACTGTGACATTCATTCGTATACAGCTAATGCATAGATGGGGAATAAAAATAATGCATGACAAAATGAAAAGATACACGTTTGATTATCATTCATTTGTCAATGATGTGTCTAATTTTATCAAACACACGCGTTCACTAACAGTTAGGAGGGGTGTACATGCTGCTACAAACCTCTTTCATGATCTTGGCCCCTTTCTTGTCGTTGAACTCCAGCTGGGCAATGGCCTCATCAATGCTCATTCCTTGAATCTGTGAAGGAGAACAAACAGTGGGATGGCACAACTAAATGAACCTTTTCTGCAAAGCTGTTAGGACAGCGGGGTGTTTAACTGCCTGAAGAGGCCGCTTTTTATCTGCAGCACCACATTTAAGTCAACCCTGCCCACAGTGGGTCTGCAAACAAAACAACAGGAACAAAAAACTAAAAAGGTTTGTACATTCATGGCAGCTAAGTTTTTGTTATCGTCATAATAGAAAGTGAAAATTTCTAGATCCAGACCTGCATCAAAAACAGTGGACAATCAGAAAATACATATGCCAGATTTGTTTTCATCCATTAAGTGGAATAGATCATTTCAAAATAGTAATGTTCAAAAATGCCCTTTCTCACAATATTACAACATAATTTTAAAAGGTTCCTTCCCTAATGACAACCCCAGCCCACAGCTTGACCGTCTACCACTTTACATTGAGATTTGCTGACAACCCATTTAAATCACCCAACAAACAAACAAAACAATCTTTTGTAGCTTCATCACCACTGCCGTTTTCCTCTAAATTTCCTCTCAGCTCACAAGAGTTACAAAACATAAAAAGAAATGTCCGTCAAAATAAGTCTCTACAGTGGACAGGTATGGTACTATGACACGGTTATGCTGTTCATGGTGATGATACTTGAGGATTTGATAATGATGTTGTAGGTCTTACCATTTTGGCCAAGTACCACATCTTGTCTTTGCTGTACTTAATCTGCCTCCTACTGTGGTGAATCTCCTGTGGAAAAAAAAACCCAAAGTTTTCAGATGTTTGTGGAGTCAGGAACCAACTGCTGCGCTGTTGATACATTTACATCCATAACTTTGTGGTTAGCAATCCAAACAAAGTCTGAAGCTCTACACTCTGCAGAAAAAGTCCTCATATGGGCCATCCTCTCACTCTGCACTTCACGTTATCAACAAGCAAAAGGACTCACTGCCGGTCTGCGAGGCTCGTCTAGCAGCTGAGGTGGATACACCTTCAGGTTCTTCTTCTCCCAGTTTTTTGATTCCAGTGACGTACTGGTGTGGAAACATGAGAGCTGCTGAGGACTGCCACCCAGAACCTGTAGTCTGCAGGAGAGGTGTAGAAGAAAGGGTAAATGAAGGTATGTAATTGCATGTGTGAGGCCCATCAGCTCAGACACTCGCACACGAAAAACTGAGGTGCAGAGTCAACAGATCATACAAAAATCACAGACTCTCGCAAACTACCAACTGAATCACTGTACAACAAACTGAAATTCAAAACAGCAGATACAATCAAATGTGACCAATTTCACACTGCGCAATATCTAATCACGGTTCTGCCCGCTGGGAGGTGCAACAGGTCTCTGTCTTTCAAAATGTTCAGCATTAAGAACATATATTTTCCTCAGCAAAGAAGACTCAGAACTCTGCAGCGTAACTCCAGAAAACACCTCTGCACTTTCTCAATGTGCTCTGCACATGCAGCTTCCTCTGCCCAAGTATACCATGAAAAAAACTATTTATCATGTGACGTGCTATATGCTGTAGATGTCTGTCTATGTGTAAGGCTGCTGACACAGTGAAAGGGTCCTTACTTCTTACTAACATAGTGAAAACAAATCCCACCAATCTCTGGTGAGAGTTAAAGTGCTTTTAATCTGAAAGGGTGAGCTGACATTGGACTTCTTCATAGTAAACAAGATAGAGGTTAGCATCACATGGGTAACACCTACATACGTATACATAGAAATATCCTATGTTTATGTGATTGATTAGATAAACATGTCAACAGATTCGCCCTTCTAGTTAACTTTAACGAAAGCAGTTTGTAAGTAAATGTCCCTTTAGGTAATAACTTGTGTAATTCACAATCCCTCCTCCTGTTTGTAAATAGTTTGGTTTATTAGTAAAAGCACTGTCACTGTTAAAATGCAAAGATAACTCCGGTGTAACATGATTAGTATCTATGTATTAGAGTTAGTTTGTCCTTCTGCAGTGACAAAGTTAGCTATAGCTATGATGCTCCACTAATATCGATGTTCTTACCTTGAGTGTAACACTCCAGATATATTCCTAATGAAAGCGAAGCCTAAAAGCAAACGTAGAGCCGTTAAAACATCGTAAGTGGACGTAAATAATGTCATATGATAGAAAAAACTGTGGATATTTAGGCTGCACTTCTCTTACCACGTCCTGTCATTGCAGTCGCCATGTTGCATTTTTACGACCCTGTCGTGTTCGCTTTACGACCGCAATGTTTATGGCGTTAAAAGCAGAGTTTGCTATGTAATTTTTCTTCTTCATAGTATGTGACATATGAAGTCTGACTTCAAGTTATCATTTATATTTAACAGAATATATTTAACGGCTCTTACACAGTTGTATTTATTTTTTTGAGATATAAAACTCGGCATGGTTTGACCCAACCAGGATGCCGTCCTCGGCACCGGCAAGATTTACGACACCACGTTGACCGTACGGCAGTCACTGTTGTAGCTACGACAGTGTGGGTAACGTGAGAAGTTCGGTTTTGGTTTTTCAGACTTTATTAACGAAAAAAGTGCAAAATTCAAACTCTCCGAGGCGCCATGCACGAAAGGTCGCTTCCCGCCTCTCCCAACTGGTACTGCTCGCGCTGCAGTGACGTGAGCAGCGGCGGTTTACTGGGCGTCGGAGGCAAAAACATCATTTATTTGATTGATGTGTCTGCGTCCTCCTGCAGGGTGTCAGGTGAGTGGGCTGTCACCGCCGGACATCACACACACAGCACGCGGCTCTCTCCGGTGTTTGTCTTGACGTCCCCGTAGCCACGAAATGTGTCAAACGCAGGTAGAAGTCGTGTCTTTGTTCAGGTCGATCTGATCCTGGCGTCTGTGCTGAAGGAAAAACGGATATCTCACTATCTGGATGGATTAGTTACCTGAGGAGTCTTGTGCGGAAACGATTAGTCGATTAACCACGTTTGGTTTAAAGATCTGCCCAAGTTCAAATAACATTTACATGAGTGGCATGCTGCTTCTTCTTCGTTTTTTTTTTAAATGAGTGATTGAGCATGTAAAGTGTATCATTCGCTTTTGATTGATGCTGGAGTGATCATTAGATCAGTCAGTAAAGCAAATTTAAAAATTAATCAGTTAATCATTTAAGCCATTAATCGAGCAAAAATCCTCAAAAGCAGATTTTCAAATGTGAAGATTTGAAGTTTTTCTCTTTTATCGCTGTATTTCATTCATTTATTTCACTTTCATTAGCTTCCAAAAACAGAGAGGAAGGGAGGGAGTTCAATGGCATCTTTCATTTGATCTGCCTTCTTAAACCCATTGGTGGTTGTTTTCTTAGACTTTGGAAAGTTCTTTCAGAGCCACAGAGGACATTATACATGCTGGGTAATAATCCTCTGGGCTCATCAAAAGATTTTCATTATCACTCATAAAATCAGTGGAATGCCCCTTTAATAGAAACTACTCAACAGATGAATTAATAATGGAAATAATCGTTAGTTACAAGCCGTGTAAAGTCTTTGGTTTTGCTGTGTGAAGGTTAAAACCTGCAGTCATCACTGGATTCTGCAGAGCTATCGCTGGTCTGTCCTTTATTTTCAGACTTTTTTCCCTGTCTTTGCTTTGTGATGACACTTACAGCTCCAGATCTCTGTGTTTTTCAGGTGAGCTCGTCGGCCATAAAGATTTGGTGTCAGGCTTTTCGTTCTGTCAGGATGCAGGACAAAGTCACCTCTGTGTCAGCTCCTCCACTGATGGGAGTATTCGCTTCTGGGACTCGCACAACAAGACTCTTATAAGGGAGCATGCAGCCCATCAGGTAAGTGTCAGCTGTCTGTTCTACATTTGCTACAACACACTGGTGCCCCCTGCAGGCTGCAGGCTGCTTTGCATCACCAGTAGAGGGTAACCAGGAGGCAGCTTTCCCAGTTCTGAGGCAGGGGCACTGCCACACATTTTGGCTTCACATTTCTGTGCTTTCATGGAGACTTTGGACTTCTGACCCAGTCTGGAGAGAAAGTTGACCGTCCAAGCTCGACAGGATGTAGAGGACAGTTTTTACTGTGCAGGGAAACAAATGGCAGATTGAACACTGTAGTTGGCTTCCAAGCCACCCCTCTGCAGCAATTCACTGACTGTCTCAAGGGCATATTTTGACACGTCAAAGTTAGAGAGGGCATTGCTTATTTACTTTCAATTATTTGCTTCAAATTATGCCCTCAAGGGATAAGTTTTTTTTTCTTCGGTTCGATCTGAACACTGAGCTGCATAGACAGGCAGGACGGTTAGGCTTCCACCTTTCAGGACAGATTTGGATCCTGAATAGGTCAGAAATTGTCTTTGTAAATAAGCCCAATAATGGAGGTGAATTGCACTACATGAATGAAGTATAAAACAGTCCGATGTAGTGTTAATCCAATCATTGAAGCACAGAAGTTTTTTTTTTTCCCTCCAGGTTCATCATGTCCTTTTGTTCCCACACACAGAGCCCCGTCTCAGCGGTGCACTGGTCCCCGGTGGATAAAAACCTGGTGGTGTCGGGGGATGAGAAGGGCATCGTTGTCTGTCACTGGTACCACACAGGAGACACTGCCAGCTTCTTTCCGGAGCCCAGGACCATCTTCTGCCTCACCTGCTCCCCTCACAGCTGGAACACTGTGGCTGTCGGGTAAGAGAACCACAGAGAACACCACTGTAAAGACCACAGTTCAGTCTGGTGGATCACGAATCATACAGCGGTCTTCGTCTAAACGAAGCCCAGAAACTCAGATCTCTGCCAAAATAAGGCAACTTCCAGTGACGCTTAGTTTTGTAAATGATGATGAAGATGATGGTAAGTGAAGATAAACTTAGCAGAACTCATACTGTTCAAATCTGCAGTTTTGTCTGTTGTGATACAAATTATTTGAAAGTATTGCGATTTAAGATAGTAAACACACTTCTTTTACAGTGTCCATACACACAAGTCATTTTTTTCCTTTTATCGTCAGTTATCCTCTGGGTTTGTTGATCAGTTCAGATTAACTGTTTCAGCCTGTTTGGTGCTCAAAAGGAAAAATGGCTTAATGTTTCTGAATAACTGGAATTAAATTTGACTTATTCTTACTTCTACAATAATTCTGTAATGTCTGTGATTTTATCTGCCATCAAAATGACTTTAAATTTTCAGCCAGAGAATTTTCAGTTGAAGCAACCCAAGACTGAACAAATGCTGGCCCCTGTGCTGGTGTAGTTATATGTACAATTATATTTAACTGTATAAAGACACCCAAACGGCTCTCTGGGGCCCGCCATTAAAAAAAAAAAAATCCTGGAGTTCATAAGAATTTGCATTTGCATTTGCCTCTGAAAGACTGAAGGGAAATGCCAAAGAAGCATAGAAATATCAGTGGTTGTGACAATGCTGTCATTACACTCTCTAAGGTACAAAGACGGGATGATCGTGCTGATTGACGTGAGTAAGAAAGGCGAGGTGATGCAGCGCCTCCGTGGACACGATGATGAGATCCATTCGCTAGCGTGGTCGCCAGTCCCCAGAGAGGACGCCCTCAGCAGCAGACCTGAGGACAGTGAAGGTAGCAGTTACTGAAACATCAGGCCCCTCTTCGGTTTGTTGGGGTAGCATCCTGTTTTCCCCAGTGTGTTTGTTAGTTTTGCACAAATGACTAGACTAGCGAAAAAATATTCTAGATACTAATGTTGTGATGGAAAAAGTTTGTTTATATTATATAACAACTTTTTTTTTTTCATGCTATAGCAACTAATGGAGAGTCTGTAGGGGAGGAGAAGGGCTGCTATCTCGCCTCTGGAAGCAAAGACCAGACATTGAGGATCTGGAGCACGGTGAAGGGCAAAGGTGAGAGTTCCGAGTTTAAACCAGATTAGATTTTCTGTTGGTTATAGTACAGTGAGTGGTAGTCAGTAGGACAGAGGGTTCTCAGATTTATTTTTCAATTTAAAATTGGGTCTTTTCGTAAAACAAGTGTTCAAAATATCTCAAGGTGTGTGAGAAAGATCCTCCGTATCCTCTCATCTTCCTCCACTCGCAGGTGTGATGACTCTGAAGCTGCCGTATCTGAAGAAAAGAGGCTCTGCAGTCGACCCCGGGGTCAAAGAGAGACTCTGGCTCAACGTCCACTGGCCGAAGGGACGACCAACACAACTCGTGTCCAGCTGCTTCAGGTGCACACACGCGTCTTTTAATCAGAACATCAGAGCCAGTCTGATGGGACATGTTAACAGCAGAGCTCTGTAGTGGTTTTCAGCAGTGTTGGATTGATTCAGAACTATCCTGAGAAGAAAGGTGTGTATGATGCACACACCTGATCTGTGATTCAGTATATTTAACCCCTTAACTCATAATTTTCTCAAGAAAATACAAGTTTTTAAGTTTTCCTGCCTTAATAGTTCAGCACAGAATGGATAGGACAATCGCTAGTAATTCTTAATTTGAGGATATTGTCTGGAGATCAGGAAATGTATTTTTTGAGCATCCTGGCTGAGTGGCAAATAAAATTAATAAAATGTAAAAAGGCAGTGTGTAATACAGACTAGAAGAGGAACTCTGCAGTAAAACGGGTCCATGCAAAAGACGAGAAAACATACATAAATTACATAAACGTTATTTATCCTGAAAGGCCTAAATTAGTAATGATCTGGCTTAGACTTATATTTGTGTGTGTGTTTGTCCTCAGTGGAGAGTTGGTGTTGTGGGACTTGACCAGGTCAGGGAAGCAGAGGTGGACTCTGTTGGGGACATCGTCAGAGGGCCAGAACCACAGCAGGATCGTCTTCAACATGAGTTCAGTCCACCTGCAGGACGACAGAGAGCTGCTCATCAGCACGTCCATGGACAGAGAGGTGGGTCACAGCGTGTTTCCACAGCCTTTGGTCTGACACAGACTGGGAAAGCTTGCTTTTTTATGTTTGCTGTATTTATACATATACAGTGTATATACTATTAATTTATTATTGGACAGCTTTCATTCTCTCATGAGGAAGTGGTGCGTTTGCCAAGAGCTCTGATTTGGGTCTTTATTTTCCAGATTAAGTGCTGGGACCTGGGCTCTCTGGACTGCTGCTGGACTCTGCCCACCCTAGGCGGTTTTGTCTACACCCTGACCTTCTCCCCTGTGGGTACAGGGTGTCTGGCACTGGGTGTGGGTGACAACATGATCCGGGTCTGGAACACACTGACCACCCAGAACCAGTACGACACCAGGTCCTTCTGGCAGGGCATCAAGTCCAAGGTCACAGCGGTAAGATGTTTAGGTTTAATTTGATTTTCTAAAAATATTAATAGTAAAATATTAGTTTTCTGAAATGTATTAGACGGAGGAGCAGCATTTCAGAGCAGCAAGGACAAAGTATGACATTTCTTCACTGTGATTTCTTTTTTTAATAAATACTTCAGCTGAGCTGCTGATGAGACCACCTACTCCTAAAATCTGTCACTGTAATGTTCAAACCTCAGTCATGTCTGAGGTTAATGACAATGGCTGAACGATGTCAGGCTGTTAGTCCTTTCAGGAGCTCTCATATGACACAAAAGGAGCACGTGAGATGAGATGCACAAAGAAACTTTTCCTTCATTGCAGCTGGCGTGGCACCCGAAGAAAGAAGGATCCTTGTCATTTGGAACAGATGATGGTAAAGTTGGAATCTACGACGTCTTCTCAAACAAGTAAGATTCATGTCACCTGATGGTTTCCACGAGTTCATCAAATCAGTCCACCGATAATTCACCTCAGTTCTGCCTCTTAAAGTTTTGAATGAGGAGGAGGAAAAACATCAGGACCTAAACAGGTTCAATATGTACTGTTTATACTGTCTGTGTATCAGCAAGTCACAAAGCTGCTGTTTCTGTGTCTGTGCACGAGAAGAAATTCAAATTCTTTGCATATAGTGACTCAAATCTTTTGATTTTAAACTGTATTTGCATACAGTGGTAACGTATGTGACTAATCAAGTGCCAGACCCCTCATGCTCTCCACTCATTTTTCAGGTTTTTCCTTTAATTTGTCACCCGTCTGTAGCTCTGTAGCTGTTGCTTCAGTTTGTGATGTACTTGTGATGTGATTTTCAGCTGTAAAAAGTGATGACTGTTGAAATTTCAGTTGGACTTTAAGTTTGGAAACTTTAATGCAAGTCAAGAAGTAAAATTGGTTTGTTTTTTTTTTCTGGGTGGCCTTGTGGATCCTTCTCATAATCCCTCGAGCTCCCTGAGTTCTATTTTCCAGCAGCTGTCCACGCTCTCTATTCCTGACTGGTCATTTGTTCTGCTTCTTCTCCCCCTAGGCCTCCTCAGATATCGAGTTCCTATCACCGAAAAACAGTGTACACATTGGCTTGGGGACCCCCAGTCCCCCCGATGTCATTTGGTAAGTTCCTAATGAACTCTTAGCAACTGCCGCTGTTTGCTCTGAACACTCTGACCCAGCAAAAACACTGACGGTGGGATGTCGGAAAGCAGCGAGTCAGCGGAACAAAAAAAAAAAATAAAGCCCAAACATGCACACCCTTTCGTAATCGACTCTGTAATTGAATGAGCCCCCCTCCCGCTTCAAGCACTGACAGGGAAATCAGACCTTAGGAAGCTGATTTCACCAGCTGTCGGCAGATGACATCTCGATTGGCGTATCAGTCTCTCAGCTTCGAAGCTGTAAACACAGTTGCTGATGGCTCCTTGTTCTCTTTATATAAATCCTTTGCATACCGAGTGCATTTTATACCACGTGCTGTTTCCGTTCCATGAGCAGAAACTGTATAAATGCAGGTGATAACTACAATCACTTTTTAAATACATCAGTGATTTATTTTTTATTTTATTTATTTATTTTTTTAGACACTTAAAACTAGGACCTCTTATATCTAATGTGTTTTCAAACACGCCTTACTGTTATTCTGTAACATGAGTTATAAAGCTTTTTCACCTGCTCATACAGGATGTTGACATGTAGGAAACCAGACTAAAACATACTCCAGGATTCACAGGTAATAAAAGGCTGAGTGAATTTAAAGGGACCGTTTCTTTATTAGTAACAGCCAAGGTCTTTGGGAACGTGGCAAAGCTGTTCCACTCAGCTTTATAATGGAGATCCCTTCAGTGTATAATCATCAGCCTGCTGACCCATAGTCCTGAACTGAAATGTTCGTGTGTGTGATGCTCAGGTGCAGCAGGAGGGAAGTCGTCCTACAGCCTGTACAGCTGTGCAGGTGAAGGTGTCATCCTGCAGCACGATCCGTCTAAGCTGAGCGGCGAGGCGTCCGACATCGACAAGCTCATCAGAGACACCAACAACATCAAGGTGGGAGCGATGATGATGATATAATTCTCTGGACCATTTCACCTGCAGTCTGTGTCTGAGTTATAAGATCGTGGCACTGTTTATTAGATGTCTTCATTCATCAACATGTCTTCATTCATCAACATGATACAGTTGGAGAATAAGGAGACATGTTTTCCCCCACAGCTGATGCAACTGATGCGTGCATCCATTTGGCCAATTTACAATCAATCAGTCAATCAATTTCCAGTTTTGCACATAAGAGACTAATCTTGATTTATGTTTATTTTCAAATGCATAGAAGTAGTTTAAATGTCATTAAAAATCAGAAGTTAAAAGCAAAAAAAGCAGAGTCTATTGTGCTGCTGATTGTTTATCAGGCTTCAGAAACACGAACCAGGAGCAATGGTGAGTCCACAGACTTCTGGCCCTCAGTGTCAAAGCGTTAATCAGCCAGATATCGTGGCTCCTGACCGTTTGTTGCTGAATGTAAATGGAGGTGACTTGAATTGGTTATAAAGGTGATCTCTGCCTCCCAACAGCACAAGCTGTCTCCACACACTGACCTCAGCTGGAAGCCAGATGGGAAAGTGGTTGCCATCGGCAACGAGGACGGGTGAGTGAACGGCCAGGCCTGACCTTTCTCATAATCAACCATTAGCCTGTGGAGTCCTGGGAGGGACCAACTGTCCAATGACAGCGTGTATGGGGAAAAAATGGACAGAAAAATGGATTCGTTTATGAGAGAACATTTGTACACATTCAAAACAGACCTTCAAAGAGACTGAACATTGCGTAAATAGGGAACCCGTTGCTTTCACTTTGTTCACTTTGTTCATTTCAACCTAAAATGTAATAATGTGGCAGTGCTGTGTTTACAGCTCATTTTTGCTTCTTCCGAGTGCAGGAAAGTAAATTAATGCAGGTTTTAATAACGTCAACACGTTCTTTTTATTTAAATTTCTAAATGACTCTTTTCTTCAAGAAGATAAATACTTCGTCAATAATTCCTGTGATCCCAAATCCAAATTAGAGAGGAGAAAACTCATCAGCTCATTGAATCGGCTTCTCAGAAATATATTGAGCTTGCGAAGCTGTTTTCCTCCATACTGAAATGTTTTTATGTCGCTGTCCTTTATCAGCAGATGTCCGTTTCCTCACCTGAGAACTCTCTTTGTCTCTTTGGTTGCATCTCATCCTGCTTCCCTAGTTTTCGCCTTTTCTTGGAAACAGTTCATTTGAACTCCTACATAAAGTTCTGTCTTGTGTTGCTTGTCTTTAAAATGGCTGAAAAATACGCCCGTACACTCTCTGCTGCAGGTGTATTGATGTGTATCAGGCTCCCAGTCTGAAGCTGCTGTGCAGCATCCAGCAGCACCACAAGATCATCAACACGCTACAGTGGCATCATGACCACAGCTCTCCACCTGAGCTACACTGCCTCCTGGCCTCAGGCTCCAGCAGCGCCATCGTCTTCGTGCATGACCTTCGCTCCATCATCGGTGAAGACCTTAAATGCACTTTTAGAAACGGCATGTAACATTTAAAGGACTTTGTGGGTATTAATGTAAGTGTTATGCTTTGGTGCAGAAAATCCTCCAGAAAGCCCCGTGGTGTTGACGGAGCCATATCGCAGGCTCTGTGGTCATACAGCTAAAATCACCAGCATGGCCTGGAGTCCGCACCATGAGGCCCGGCTGGTCACCGTCTCGTACGACGGCACAGCCCAGGTCAGTCCCAGGCCATCGTCATGGGTGTAAAACCATGATAATTACACATGCATCACAGTCTTTCTGTATGAGTCCAAAAGCTTAACAACAACATCTTCAGTTTCGCTCATAATGCTCATCTAATAAGTGGACTTGGTTTCTAATGCATCCACTGATTTCTTTCTCCTTTATATAATTTCATTCCTACTTTGTAATGTTTCTTGTATTCTGATTTACCCACTTTAATCAAGTAAATCTAATTTGGTCAGGTGTGGGATGTGCTGCAGGAGGCAGCTGTCTCTAATTACCGTGGTCACATTGGTTACCTGCTGTGTGTGGACTGGTCACCTGTGGATCCAGATGTGATCTGGACTGGAGGGAAGGACTTCACCTTGCAGGAGTGGAGAGTCTCCAAACAAGAGTTTACAAAGCCACCTAAAGGTGAACGCCTGTCTTTGCATCACTGTTGAAACACCCAAAACCACATCCTTCAGAACTCAGCTCTTTGCTCTTTGTGCCTTGGTGTAATCAGCAGACTGTAACGTGCACATGCTTGATCTCTCAGGGAAGAAGATGGTCGAGCTGAAGGAAAAGATGAAGGCCAATCCCAAGCAGAAGAGGAAGAACAAGAAGATGCCGGGAGCAGGAGGGGCTGTGCCGTCAGAGGTGAACGGGGCGTCGGTTACAGTGGGAGAGAAGCTGACGGGACAGGAGCTGTCTGATGAAGATGAAGAAGATGAAGTCAGCTCAACAAACAGTCCTGTACCTCCACCAGGTAACGGAGTAGGAAACAACAGTTGGGATAAAGATTGTTGGGATCTTTAAGTGTCACAGACTTATTGACACAAATTTATTTTGTTTCAGCCACTTTTGAGATGCAAAGAAAATCCTCTGCTGCTGCTGCAAAGAGCAAAGACAGACCAGGTATAATATGTTCTTTCATTTTACAATACAACTTGAGCTGGGTGTGTTTTTGAAATTGTGTGTATGCTTGTTTCTATATGTAGAAATAGTATGTATTTATACAGAATTAAATAATATGTATTTGTGAATTTGTTCATGAGTGTTTCTAGACACAAACCTGCTGAAGAAGAAGAAGCCTCGCTCCATGCTGCCCATCAGCACGTCCATGGACCATCGGCCCAAAGAGGAGCTGCTGCAGGATTGCATCACTCTGGCCTCTGTCAAACACAGCAGTGGTGAGACTAAGGGATCTGTGTCCATATGGTTTTAGTTCAGGTTACATATGATTTGATTCAGTTTTATTGTCATTGTAAGGAGCTAGGGACTGCATTATGTCAATGAAGTACTAACATATGTATTCATGTGTGTGTTTGTTTTCCAGCGCCCCCTGCAGACTGTGTCCCAGGTCAGGGAGAGCACATCCATCTCGGCCTCTTTTCTGACAGACAGGCTCTGCACCGCATGTTTGAGTCAGAAGGTAGATGTTCTTTTTTTTTTTTTTTTGCTCTGCCTGGAATAACTCTTTTTGTTTTTTTTTTTGATGGTGAAGTCATTCACGCTGCTGTGTGTTGCTCTTCAGAGCAGGGTCACGTGGAGGCGGGTCACTATGAGACTGTTGTGTACCTGAGGCTGTGGAGTGGAGACCTGGAGGGGGCGCTGCAGCTTGCCACAGAGAAAGGAGAGCTGAACGACCACCTGCTCTCCATCTCTCCCATGGGTGAGCGCTTTGTTTTCTTCTTTGCTTGTTGTGGTCTGGTAACATTAGAGGAAAATCTCTCCCTCACATTTATCCTTTGGCTTTTATTGGTCTTTGCTTCTGATGTTGAAACACGGAATAACCTTTGTTTTCCTGTGTTTACTCCTCCAGCCGGGTTCGAGGTGTGGAGCCGGACAGTGGAGGCCTTCGTCAAGCAGCTGTGTCTGCAGGAGCAGTACCTGAAGGCAGCGTCCCACCTGCTGTCAATCAACAAGGTGTATGAGGCCATCGACCTGCTGCAGTCTCACAAGCTCTACAGGTTCACCTCTTTACTGATTTTCATCTTTTACTTTTCGATATATGTATATGTATATAAATGTATATGTATATATATAACTACAGAGTGAACATTTGTGTTTCAAATTTCTAGTATATCCTGTTACAAAGACAATTTTTTTTATTTTTATATAATCTTATGCTGGTCTTGGCGTCCTTCTTGTTGTCTGTGCCATCTCCAGGTGATATTTGTGTGTGTTCATATGCAGACGTGTGTGTGTTTTATGTCAGGGAGGCCATAGCTCTGGTGAAAGCCAGGCTGCCAGCAGACGAGCCCGTTCTGAAGGAGCTGTACACCTGCTGGGCTGCTGTGCTGGAGAAGGACGGACATTTCTCTGCTGCTGCTAAATGGTGAGAACCAGAGAGATCTGGTTTTCATTTAAATCTCTTTACAAACATTATTTGAACCTGCCCTTTCTTGTTTGCGTTGCCTCTTCTCCCAGTTACTTGGCTGCTGGGGCCAGTTTCGATGCGGCCAAAGTCATTGCCAGGAAGAACGACGTCTCCTCTCTGAGGACGGCGGCCAACCTAGCGAGAATTTCTGGGGAGGTTGCTCTGGCTCAGTCACTGGCACTGAGGTGTGCTAAAGACCTGGCTGATGCTCAGAACTGGGTCGGAGCCCATGAGGTCCTGAGCTCACAGGAGAGTCTGTTGGTCAGTGGCAAAGACACAAAAAAATCTAGAACACAAACAAAGTTGGTTTTTACTTTATTTTGTCAGTTCAGTCTTTGGTTGAATCATTAACACGTGTAACTGAGGACGGGAAGAAGGTCGGTAACCACTGTGCAGTGCCTTTAAAGATATTTACTTCATTGTCCTTTATGCTAAGAACTGAACGCCGCTGGTGTTTGTTCCTTTTAATAGAAAAGTCAGAGGCAGGTTTTTACCTTTTTGACTAAAGATGTTGTGAAATCCTCAAATTACTGAACTAAATAACAATTTCCATCATCTGCAGGTCCACAGGCTGCACCTCTGTGTCACTGAGCTGCTGTCTGTGATGCTGACAGACCCCAGAGCTGTACCTCAGTCCTGCGTCTCCGGTCACCCGTGGGCGTCCCCGGGTGAGGGTCGCATCAGCTTCCAGGACCGAGTGAGAGACGTGTGGGAGGAGCAGTTTGGTGTTTCACATAAGTCAGTAGGACATCGCAGTGCCGGAGCTCTTCTGCAGGAACTTAAGTCTGTGGAGTGTCCAAGGCCCACCACCAGCGCCCCCCTCAGACAGGTACTTCTCCAGGAAGAGAAGATGAAGAAAGATAATTGAATTCCTTATGATTCCAACTGTTCCCTCTTTCTGACTGTCTTTCTGTATTTGTCTGTCCATGCGTCCTTCTCCTCATCCTCAGGTTCTGCTGTATTCATCCCTCCACCTGACCCATTCTGTGCTGAGCTGGTTATTGGACGATGATGAACAGCTGATGAAGGAACTGTGGCGGGCAGTGTCTTGGCCGAGAGACGCGGGACACTTCTGTGTCTCTGCAGAGCTCTGCAGGCTGCTGTTCCCTGATGGTACATCCGTCTATCTGATCAATCAATCATTCATTTCTGAATTAGTGCAAAAGAAACTTTTCAACTTTAAATACACGTTTTCTTTTTTTAGCATTAATCAGAGACAGATATTGTCACACCACCATCCATAAGTTCTTCTCTGTCCGTGTCATCAGGTGATGTCAGTGTTTGTTCCAGGAAACATCCCAAAACGCTTCATCATACAGAAGAAGAAGCCAAAGCTGCTGCCAGCAGTCTGCAGGCCTTTGTCCATTACCACCGTCTGTATGAACGCTGGTGGAGCAGCTCAGCCAAAAACCAGGAGATCCAGAACGGACTTTCCCTCTCAGCAGGTGACTCCTGTGCTGGGGACGAGCTGAAGGACAAAGCGTTGAACGGAGGATTATCAGAATCGAGAGAGAGCATCTGCCTGCCGACCAGAGGGTTGGTTAAACTGGACTTTGATGCATCACTTCTTTTGTCTGAGCCTCACGCTGCCTATCAAGCCACCCAGAGGTCAGTGAGAGAGGTCCAGGAGCAGCTGGCCACCATGGTGCTGCAGCACAGCCAAGCCCAGGCAGGGCAGCCCGACTCCGGGGAGAAACAAGCCGACATGCCCACGCAGATATCCTCCACCAGAGAGTCACTAGACAGACGGGGGTCCACTGATGCTGGGAAGCGGTGAGGGTTCTGTTACTGATCATTGATGATGGATTCATTTGTTGTTCTTTTTCAGTTTGTGATGTTTGGGTTTGGAGCTGGTTTGACGCTAGGGTTGGGTGGTAATAAGGTAATAAGTAAATTCTCCTGCTGTTGAGAAGTTCATTCCTCCATAATCACGGAGAAGCGACGGCGTCTCGTTGCGCACTTGCTGTGGGATCTATGAGCGGAGCTGTAGCTGCAGCCGACTCGAATATTTTGTTATAAAACACCGGCAGATTTTAACGGAAACCCAGGTCACGGTAACACCGTATACCGGGGTAAAATATGGAGGAGGTTTGACGGTATGAAAATCTGGATACCGCCCAGCTCTAACTGAAGCTGTAAATATACATTCAGATGATGTGTGACTGCAGAGAGAAACATATCTCTTACTCCATCTGTTTATCTGGAAGCTATAGTTACTGGTTACTCTGTAGATTAAGACTTTACACACAAAACATTTGTTATTCTAACAAAATATAATGCTGTGATATAGATAAAATCAGCCCACATTTTATGACTGCCTGAGTATAAACTGTCAGCTAATATAAAGTAAAACAATGACTACTTTGACCTTTGAATACAGGAACATAACCCAGGTGATTTAACTGCAGTTAAACCAGTTGTCTCCTGCTGACGTCTAACAGTTTGATGACTGCTGATTTAAGTGTCTGTGCTCTCTCCCTCAGGCCTAATGACCAGGAGACTCTCCTCTCTCTGTCTGCCAAGATGTCAGAGCACCAGAAACAGCTGGCCGACCTGCCAGACACAATCAAGGTACAGCTCTGCGAGCATTTCACCATTTTTAGTTGCATGGAAATTTTCCTGTCAGACACGACTGAAAGATTACAGCAAGAACAGCGTCTGTATAAACTATTTTATATCAAATGACCCAACAACAGCAAGGAAACACACTCACCATAGCATACTGATGTTAAGCAGGTGTAATATTAACCATATTCACCATCTTAGTTTAGCGTGTTAGCATGCTGCCATTTCCTGATTAGCACTAAACACAAAGTAGAGCTGAGACTGACTGAATAATGGAGCTGGATGAAAAATTAAAGGAATCGTTTATATTATTACAATTCATGCTGAGATGACATAGATGTCATGTCACTGAACATTAAAAACGTCAACCTGCTGGTGGAGCTAGAGGAAAAGTCAGGGCATTAACAGAGCCAGTAGGTTTCACCCTGTGGAGATTATTCTGTTTGTGTTTCCTCTCAGATGTATCCTCATCCAGATGTTGTTGAGTGTTGCCTGGTTCTCCTGCACTTCACCAAGTCTTCACTATGTGTCTCCGAGTCCCTGCAACAATTGGCCAAAGATCTGCTCCAAAAATACGGATCGAGTCCGTCTGTCCTGAAAGCTTCCCAGCGATGCCACACCTGAACCTCTCACTTTGTGACTGAAAGAAGCACCTCCACTGTACAGCTGTTTGTTGAATAAAAAAAAATCTTTAATTACAAGATGGTGGAGCATCCTGAGTCCATTTGATTCTACATCCAGAGATGCCTGAAGGAGGCTGACAGAGGCAGAGCTGTGTGCCCTGGAGCTGGAGGCCAGTTCGCTGCTTACTCACAGGAGGTGCAGGTAATAGCAAAGTGATGTCATTTGTTGCTAGGCATGATTCCAGTTTTTTAAATATCCTTCCATGTCCTAATCTGACTGCTCATAGACCACATGGGTAAATGTGTTTGTATTGGTAATTTTTTACTGCCCCAAAAAACTGACAATGTTGTTTTGTACCCGAAGATAAATATTAATATCCACAGTAGCTGCCCAGAATAAATTTAGATTTCATATTAAATATCCCACCAAAAAGAGTAGAATGGCATTTAGAATACATGGTTACAGGTCTATTAAAAATTGGAAATGTTTGTCAGCAGGTCAGACTGTAAAGACAGAGCTCTGATTGGACAGTCAGATTTAGTTTTTTCCAAGTCTGTCTTAAAACAAGTCACATGTGCAAACGAACACTGAAACGTTTTGTTTTGGGACAGACTTGAAAAAATTTGAACACGCCAAGGAATGTCTTTGATTTAAATTCATTTTTAAATTTCAAAATATATATATATATATTTTTTAAATAGTCGCTGCTTAAACCTTCTCTCGTGAGGATCTGCTGCTTTTCTGTTTCATAACATTATGATTTGAACGTCTTTTGGGTTCTGAAAAGTTGCTTTGATCAGTTTGTTCTGGGAAATCTGGACATTGACTGTTATTGGAACAACTAAATTAGTTTTTAATCAATAATCAAATGTTAGTTAAAGTTAAAGCTGGGGTTATGTGTAACTTTTGATTTAACTCTATTATGATTATTAACATTTTATAATGATTTTAAAACCCAAAGAGGTTCAAACTAAAGTTATAAAACAGAAAAACTGAGAATATTTTTGCAGAATTAATTGATCATCAAAATAGTTGATTAATTTTATAAAAAGAAATCAACGAACTGTTTCAGCTCCAGCTGTAGTCCTCCATCCCTTCTGAGATCGTAAGAAGAAATTTAAGTTACGAGTCTGTTACTGCGCCACAGTTCCTACATCTAAGTCCTATGACCTGAAAGGAACCTTTTTAAACGAGCTGCGTCAGTGAGGTTTAAAAAATAAAAAATACTTAAAATTTACATTCAAAATACAAAACAATTTAATATACAGCTGTTTAAAACAATGTAGAATGTAAAAACAACAGTAACCACAACATCTGTAAACCTGATGGTGGACAGTTTGGTTTGGTGGGTGAATGTACAGAACAAGTTGTTTTCCCACTGAAACACATGCATAACCAAGCACAGTTATACACTGTTAAGTTTCTGAAAGTGGGAAAGAGCTAAAACATTTTTATTCTCATCAAAATTATACATTTTAATTTACAGGCCCTTCCAGCATTAACTTAAAAAAATGAAATCCCTGCAACAAGAGGCGAGTCCCGCTGACGAGAAAGAGTCTGAACTGAAGAATCTGACAACGTTTGGTCTGAAATCACAGTGTGATACAGGAGCTGGTCCCATGCTGTAAAGAAAGGTGTCACTAATACTGTAAATGAAAAAAGATTTTTAAAAAGTGTTCTGAGTAAAAGTGACTAAAAAGAATCGAGTGAGCCAGTGGAGGATCCACTGTCACCGTGAGTCCATTTTACAGTCACTCAGGAGGGAAATTTAAAGAAATATTTACTTTTGTCTCGTTCAAGGATCGAGTGCTGAGGGAGATCACAGGGGAAACCTGCTGGTTGGGTTTTAAAACAAGTGCGAATTCCACTTGAAAAGTCGGGCGCTCGGTCAGTGCTTGTTGTTCGTCTCCTCTTGGCCTGAGCTGGAGATGCCGTTCTGGGGTTGGCTGGAGCCCGAGCCCAGGCCGTACAATCTCCCACAATACTTTGCATCATCAATGTTGTCCTCGAAGAAAAGCTGGGGGGAAAAAAAAGAAGTTTCACTTCGATGACGTCAAACCCATCTAGTCTTTGCACCATGTTTTACACTGTAAAGAATCAACTGTTTTTAGAACCAGGAAACACATCTGCAACGTCCCGACTGCGAGAGCTCTGTGTCCTTCTCCCTGATCTAAAAGCTCACTGGTCACACGTGTGACCAGTATTATTAGTTTTAACAGAAAGATTTAATTTAGTTTTATTAATCTTATTTTGTATTATGATAGTTTAAACAACATTATGTGGTTGACCTAAATAGGAGAAGTGGGCAAAAATCCCCATAAGCAGATGCGGGACCCTGGTTAGTGGTTACAGAAGATGGGGTGCCAAAAGCTACTAAGTAAAAGGGTTCACATACTTTTGCACAGAGCAGACTTTCAGTTTTTTGAGAGATAAATTACTTTTGTTGAATAAATAATGAAAATATAGCTCTTTTTTTCTGTGTGTTCCTTATTTGGAAGGTCTGCTTTACAAACTGGGATTTGGATGTTCATTTCATAAGGTTACTGTAATTTTTTTTGCAAATACCATGACCATGTTTGATGGGTTCACAAACTTTCAAGCAGCACTGTACAGCTTGTGATTACGTGTTCGGGTTGGACCTTTTTTTTTTGTCTTTACCTATGCTGAGCGTCTTACCTCTTTCATCCTGAAGAAAGCCATACCGGTGAGCAGAGAGTCTGATCCAGCCTGATGCTGCCGTCCGATCCTCTTCAGCTCCAGCTGGTCCGCCACTTCCTGAAGCCCTCCCTGCACAGATACACATCAGTCAGATGTCTCAAAACCAGACATGATTTGATGGATTATGTCTTCTACCATGTACAAGTGGAGTCTCAAACTGCTGAGTAGAAATAACGATCCCCTGCATCTTTGTATCCAGGCTAGTACCTTTAAGTTTTTGCAGCTCTTCATCAGGTACTTGACGTCGTAGATTGCAGGGAAGAACAGGTTGAGGATCTGGAAGAAGTCGTGTTCCTCCTCAGGGAGCCGTGCGTCTGTCAGGAGCTTCACCAGGTACCCAAAGTCGTAGCCGCTAGAAAATACAGAACAGAGCAAAAGGATTCATGTTAGTGTGGCTGGATTACACTGATGTTTGTGGATTTAAACTAATGAGCAGCCACCACGTGGCCAGTGTTAAAGTACATAAAGTGCAGCTACTTTTTGACTTAAAGCAATGCAGAAATATTTTAAATAGGGATGCACCGAAATGAAAATTATTGCCAACCGAAACCCGAAAAGGAGGAAACCAAGGCAGAAAACCGAAAAAACGAAACACCGAAAGAAATTATGCCAATTTTAGAACCATTGCATTTATGGCTATGACTGTGTACTAACCTCACTAAAATTGCTCCGTGCTCAGAGGGATTTTCCTTTTCTGTGCTGCATTCCTCTCATATTCAGCACAGCGATGGAGATATTTGGATTTCAGCTGATAAATTAAACCCGAAACTCTTTGCAGATCCACCCCCTCTTGAAATTTCGGCATTACATTTTTTGCAAATCGCTATCCGTGTGTCTTTCTCAGAGAGACTGGCCGCAGTTTTTGCTTGCGTCATCACAACATCCTGTTTCGGCCATGTTGTTTTGGTGATAAAAGTCTTTCGGTCGGAAACCGAAAATGCACTTTTGGGCCATTTTCGGCCGAACATTTTCAGTGACTGAATATTCGGTGCATCCCTAATTTTAAATGATTTATTTTGTTCATAAAGTTGACTTTATATGGAAGAAAGAAAGTTCTGTTAAGTATCAATGCAGAAGCTGAATCAGAACAAACAACTGACCTGTGAAACGAGAGCCACTTGACGTTTTCACACAGCACCAGACCTGACGTCATGAGGAGCTCAGCGAAGTAGAGTGTGTCGATTCCTTCTTCTTCATGTTTTTTAAACTGGAGGCCGGAGTTTTGGAGCAGATCTATGGAGTCTTGTGAGTACATGTCTTCTCTATGAGGGACAAGAAAAAACAGACATTCAGGTAGTGTTACCATAAAGCTCAACCATCAGCTGATAAAGCTTTTAAGTAAGTAAGATGATCGCAACTTCAGCCAACGAAGCCTCAACAGTGGAAAACAAAAAGTACAAAAACTAATCGTACATTGTTGGTTTTCCAATTTATATACCAGTGATTCAGAAATCTATCAATCAATTTCAGCACCACCAATGTTTAGTGCAACATTCAACATCAACAAAGAGGAAAGGTAACCACATAAGCGCAGACAAGATTCTGAAACTTCTGGCTGGATGATATTTAAAAAAAAAAAACAACTTATTTTATGCTAGAAAAAAGAAAGGGGGAGAATAATAGGCCGCCTACGTGAGGTTGAATTTGAAGTTGAACTGCCACGTCGTTGTGCCGGGGGGATAGTCTCCATCCTCATTCATGAACGTGAGTCCGAGCTGGATGATCTTGAGGAGATCGACGTTGCACCTCAGCAGTTGGTACTGATAGTCCACTGTGCTGCGAAACTCGCCAATTGGTCGGACAACCACTCCAGGGAACTCTGTGTCCTGGTGACAAATAAATCATCGGTCTATGATGATCATCTCTGAGTAAACACCGAAGTGCTATGGACATTTTCAGCATTACGTCTGTCGTTCTCACTTAGCCTAAACCTTCATCTACATCAGTTTGTGATCTTCAACAACAAAGGTTAATCATTTTCCCTTTTTAAGCATTCAATGAAAAATACCTGTACGCTTTTCAACATGTTCTTTCCACTAATTTTGTTGTGAACTAATGCAGTTATTATTCCTTGTTACACCACCGACATCCATGAACGTTTCTTACCATGGCAATGTAATTGTAGCTTTGAATAATCTGCCGGATCTTCCTCATTTCGTCCTCCACATTGCTCGCCCAGACTTCACAGATTATCTGACTGGAATCTGTAAGTGCAGCTGGCATGTTGGCAGGTCAGGAAGAGAACTAAAACCCCAACAATCCTGCAGCGCTCGTGAAGGGGACAAGGCGGAGGCGGTGTGATGAAGAACGACAACTCTAGAAGAGAATGAAAAGAAGCCGTTAGTGAACACAGGGAACTCTCACATTAACTTTACCAACAGGACAATATGAACAATGCTAGTGCTGTCATAAATAAAAAGAAACTTTAATAAAAGTTACATTACAATAACAATGGGACATAATTCCATCCACAAAGTGGACGAAAAGTTAAAAGAAGCAAACGGTTTATTAAGAGACGCTTACTGCTGTGAAATAAGGAATGAGCGGTGGGTGGGCTGCAACTTTCAATTATTATCAAATATTTGGATTTATGATTACTCAGTTAATCATGTGACAAGAAGCCCAAAGTCATGTCTTCAAAGTGTTCACATTTTGTCTTAACAGACAAATACACTGGTATAAAATCAATATACATGATAAAAATCAAACAGACAACTTGCAGCTGAATTAAGTGGAATGCTCTGAACAGCGAGGTGTTTTTAATATTTAGCCTTCTCTATCCTCATCGATACGTATGGCATTTACTTTCTTCATGACTCGCACAGACAAAAAAAAAACATTTAAATACAACTCCTTTAGAACAACCATGAAAAAGTATTTCCTTTGATATGAATTAGCTTTGTATTACCATGACATCAAGATGAACTGACCTTTATAACACCACGCTAGCTAACTCAACTAACAGACAAACTGACACTAGGTTTAACGAGCGTTGCTCTTAACTTAAAGTCTTTGAGAAGAGTTAACTGTGCTTAACATCTCGCGTGGTCTTAGTAACCACAGTTTAAGATATTATTAAGAGTAGCTAACGACGTAGCTAGCTGCGATGGGCTAAAACACTAGCTGAGGGCTTAGCATGGACGGCTAACGTTTACAGGCTAATCCTCGCGTTACCGAGAAAGCTAACATCACCGGAGCAAAATAATTAAATGAAAAGACTCTGCTTTTTCACTCATACATGTCTCTCGGCAGCTACGCACACAGCAGACATAGCAGACTGTTACTGTGCAACGTATGAAAGCATAAAAAATTGGTTTACCAGAGAATTCCCTCAACGTAACCTGCCGAGCTAGTTGGTAGTGCCGCTGTGTTCCTGTTCTTCTTCTTCTTCTTCGTTTTCTCCAGCTCCTCCTTCTTTGTGTTTATTGGCGGTTAGTCAATTAAACGGTTCATGTGCACACCTCCACCTACCGTGTCGGAGTGAGTAACGGCGTGAAATAAACCCTCACATCAAAAAGATTCAACCTTGGAGGATAAACAAGTAAATTTGGTATATTTCCGAGATTCTGACAATGAATCGTTCAACTAAGTACTGTACTTAAGTACTAATCTGAGGTACTTTCACCCCACTCGGAGGTAAATATTGTATATTATATTCCACCATATTTATTTTTTGTTGGAAAACTACAGTTACAACTGCAGCTATGCAACTGTAGCTTTAGGATGCTTCACACATTTTAAAACATATCAAACATGTTAACTAATCAACTGTACCCACATTCTTACAGACTGTATCGATAACAATAATCGAATAATATAATTTGGTTGTAACTGTCCCCCCATTTATGGATTTGTATGTATTTATTTATTATAATTATTATTTTTCATAAGAGGGTGGGGCTAAACATGAGCGAGGGGCGGGTCTGACTGAAACACGTGGACACTGGACACGCCCACACTTGCTGGTAACCTGACGGCACCAGGCCGCGATAAAATGCTAACAAAGTAAGCAGCTTTAGCATCTGTAATTCGGGAATAAGTCTATAGCGAAGTGTTAAACTAATCCTAGTAGCCAACTGCATTTTGTAATGTTATAGCACTATAGTATTTTGTAATGCCATAGTAGCTGAAGTTACACGTTACACGGTGTAATCCTGGGTCCATATGTAAGTTAACCGTGTATCATCACCCACAGATGTTTTTTAATTACATTCTTTTCTACACCTTCCTGGTTGTAAATGCATAGTAGAATTGTTTAAATTAACGCAGTTTTTCACATTGGTGGAGGTTTGTTTGTAATGAATTACAAGACTACTTCAGTCTCCCTTTTCCACAACCAAATGAATGGCACCAAATACACTGCTCCACACATGAGGTCTTTCAAATTACAGTACAAGAAAAACAGACAAATTGACAAATCTTCTGTGGCGTGACCGTGAAAACAGCAATATCTGTGTAGATTAAAAAGGACACATCCAAAAAAAAAAGCCTGTTAGTGTCTGTTAGACTCCTATCTGTCTGTTAGTGTTGCTTTTGAACTGAGGATTTGTTCATAAAATGTAGTAAACTATTTCCTTACGTTATTCCTACTCAGCCAACATAATTTGACATCGAACAACGATCTGAGTGTACAAGAGTAAAACGTGTTTATCTTAAGAGATATAGCAGCTTTTCAGAACTATCTAAAGACAGTATAGGAAGTTAACTTTACGGTTTTAACCACATTTCATTTACCTAAACATTATGTTAACCTGAACTATCACGACGTCCTGATGGACAGTTTTAACAGCACATTGATTCTCAGGCTTTAACTCGGTCCTATGAGCCAGAAAGACAAAACAAACGTCGTTAGCTTAAACGTTGGTTAAATTTACACCAAATTTACACATTTAAGTGTCTTTGAAAAGTTAACACAGGTTACCAGCCCGGCGGGACCAGGTACCGTGAAAAGCTAACTAAGCTAGCGCTAGCTTGCCCCTTGCTAACCAAGCTAGCGAGTTTGCAAAAGCTTGGTTAGCAAGGGACGAGCTAGCTTAGCAAGGGGCACAATTCACATTTGCTGTGATATTTTTTATACGGTCTATGGATATTATTTGGGATGCTAATTATTAATTTCTTAATATTACTATCAGCCACTGGTACTGAGTGATAAAGGTTAATCTCAGTTAGGGATTTACAGTATAGGAAATGCTCTTCTGTTCCCCAGACCAAAAATAAATAAAGACTAAACCTGTAATTTACACACTCGCACACAAATGTCAGATTATAAGAAATTACATTTATTTGAAAACCATCTCAAATACACAGTAGAGTATGTTGTTCAGAAAAATATCACTTTGCATGCCCACAACACACAGCACAGATTCAGAAAACTGAATCCAACTGAAGGTAATGGGCTAAAAGATGACCATCATAACATCATGGCAGAGAGACTTTCATGAATATTGGATGACAATAAAGAGACTGGTTTATTTTTATATATTTCTCCAAACAGACATTGATAATTTACAAGAGAGGGCAGTAAAGAGAAACAGAGCTGTGTCAGTTCTGTCAGAGAAAAAAACAAGATCCTTGGAGATCTACTGCTTTTAGTTTATTTGATTAAAACAGATGCAATGGATGATTTCTATCGAGGTACCAGCTGTTTTAGGGGATGTTAATGAGGGAGAAGACAGAATGAGTCTGAAACGAACATGTTTGCCATGACTCGTCAGACAACATTCAAAGCTGTTACTAGTGTTTTTTTTTTTTTTTTTAAAAGCAGAGTCTTCTCACTGCAAATAATACATTTCAAACTGACTAAACAAGTCCTGCCTGTTAGTCTTTTTCATGGTGTTCACCAGAGCAAAACTTGCTTCAACCCTGATCACTGTCCTAGAAGATAATACAGCCCCACCTGCTCCAGGACCAGCAATCTGTTGAATGGCAAGGTTTAACAAAGATATGTATAGAAAACCCAATCCAAAGTAGTCTCTGTGCAGGAAAGAGAAAATACTACTTATTTTGTCTGTTTTTTTTTTTTTTTTTTTTTTACAAATAATCCCTGGTGTTTCCATCATGTGACATTTTTAAGATAACTGTTCTCTGAGGCAGAATTGAGACTTTTAAATTGAGAACACATGTACTGTCAGAAAAAAAGGGTGTTAAAATGTTAGAATAAAAGAGAGAACAAGCTTCTCATAAATGCAGTTTGTTCCCCTTAAGACTGGAGCTGGTAGATCCAGACCTTACTTAATACTGTACTTCAACGAGTCCATCTAATGTGCTCTACAAATAAACCAGCAGTGCACAAAAGTGAATACTGTTTGACACACTTTTATCCCCCAGGTGTGAAATAGATTTTGTCCTGAGCTGAAAACCAGACAGGGTAAAAGCTGACACAGGCGATTTTAGTTTAGTTTTAAAGATGTGTCGGTTATCTGCAGTGACAGTCCCAGCGTGACGGCAGCGATGGAGGGCAGGGTGTCGTCAGCCGGTCACTGCTCTGTGGATTCAGCTCTCCGCTGGATGTGGGAAATCTCCACTATAGGCACGAGAAGCTGGAAAGCATCCTGGATGTAAGAAGCACTGTTGGATGCCTGTGAGGAAGATTCGTCACACGTTAACATGAAGCACACAGTAAATAAAAACATTCTGAAACGTCCATATATATTCCTCTGTATCCACACACATGCAGATAATCCAACTGTGTAATCACTGTGTAGGGATGCACCGATTCTGGGCCGATACCGATGTTTTTTCTCTTTGTTATTTATATTTACATTTGTGCCAGGGAAACATTACTGAACTATTTTAAAAGTCTTTCAGCTCTTCATCATACTATCCTTGAATCAGCACAAATTTAATCAAACAAATTTATGAAACAAAAACAGCCTTTAAGATAAATTTTTAGTTGACGTTTAAGATAACCTTAATTCACATGACCAAAAAAATAATAAATTAACTTTCCACAGCCCTCTTAGACTGCTAATTAATCAATGAAAAGATTTTTCAGTACTTACATTGCCCAACAAAATTATTTGAGTGGTTTTAGTCTGATAAACAAAAGCTTACTCAATGAGAAGATTTTTTTTCAGTACCAAGGCTACATTGCCCAATAAAAAAAATATTTTTGTGAAAAATAAAAATACATCAAGTGTAAATGTAAAAACAACTGGAACATAAATAAATAAATAATGTTATTAATAAATACAAACATAAATAGGGCTATCTTTCACCTTTATTTTTCATACAGAACTCACAGGCTGGAACATGGGGCATCATTATAAAACAAAATCGGCCGCTCAGAAAAACAGTCCCATGCACTGCGCCTACTTCTTAGTAAGATGCATGTTTATTTGTTTTTTTTTTTTTTTTTTACAAAGTTAAGCATCTCTGCCTCTACAAAGTCTATTCCTCTTCTCATCCAAGATATGAGACGCAGAGCTAAACAGCCGCTCGCCCTCCGTGGTGGCGCACGGCGCACAAAGGGTTCTGCGTGCCATTTGTGCCAGCTCTGGAAAACGCAGGTGATTATTTCTCCAGTACCCGAGCGCAGTCTCACCTCTGGGAACAGAGGTCCAGTTGTTTGGACTTGGCCTCTCTGGTTCGTTTTCCTCCAGGACCTCCTCATTCATATCATATGCAGAGAGGGCCCTGCTGCGTCGGGTGATACGCGCTCTCTCCTCTCTCCATCGCGCGTCCCATCTTCGGCGCCGGCAGCAGGCAACAGGTGCGCATCAAGTATTGCTCGTGCGCGTTGTTGAACATCCTCATCAAGGCTAAGCGTGCTCACCGGGCTGACGTCTGAACTCCACGTATCAATGTCACGAGGCAGCAGCTCGCGGACGTGTGTGGCCACAGCGTTGTGGATTTCGGGGAGACACGCAGCGTGTCGCGCGGCTGCGTAAACTTCATCAGACGTCCTCCACTACAGAGAAAGGCTGGTCATCTAAAGCGACGAACTCCATCACCTGGTTCAATATTTGTTTTGCAGGTGTTTGTCTTTCTTGCAGTTTCCCCCTCCTGAAATCTCAATGGAACATATATTGCGAGACTGCAAAGTATTGCCACACGACCGCCATCTTTCTTTTACCTGACTGAGCGCCCTCTACCGTCTGGGCAGAGTTACATCCCCCCCCCCCCTCCTGAGCACAGCGTTCATGCGACACGTAAATCATCGGCCGATACCGATGTTCAGCCGATGCATCGGTGCATCCCCAGCAGTCAGTGTAATAATTATTGTGTTATTATGAATTTTTTTCATTGCCATCACATGCAACAGTGTGAAGTACATTAAATTTCACTGTGCGTGTGCGTGGTGCTGTAATAATGAGACACAAACCTCTAGAAAGACTCCTGTTATCAGCGGGTTGAGGACATCTCCCTTCTCATTTGACTGTGAAACAGAAAGTTTAGATCAAAGTGCAGTCAGCTCTCAGAGGATCAGAGACGTGTCAAAGCTGAGACAAACTGTTGAAGGTGAAAAGAGCAGAATGTCTTAAGAGTTTTGCGACAATGAGTCTGACATTTGAGTGGACCAGAGAAAAACGTGGATGGAAACAAACAGAAGGATGAAGGTGAGTTAAAGGCCATAAAACACATCCCTATTAACTCAAACTCAGATGATATGACTGATCGTGATTTGAAAAATGTCATTTAGCCTTACTTTCACTGAGCGCTGAACCGCAGCCATCAGTGTGCACACATACACACTACTGCTTTTTACATAAAGGGTTCAAAATATATGATAATGATGATGAAGAAGCTAGATGATCATCCTGTGATAAACAGTAAACAACCTGCATGTTTTTTTCTTCTTTCCTACTTTCACAATAAAACTAAGTGAATTTAATTTAATTTAATAAAACACCCTTTGATACACAGAACTAAGTTCTAATAATCACACTTACCCCTGCAGTTGTTAAGCAAGAGGTGAACTTCTTGGAAAGAAGTGAGATTTCTTTACACAAGACAACGGTTAACCTGAGGACACAATATGAACAACACATTCAGTCAGAGTTCAGATGAGACAGTGCAGCTCCTGCAGAATCTCTGTGTGTTCAAACAGAAACTCTCTGTCATCTTACTGCGACAGGACGCTGGCCTCTGTGCTGCTGCTGGAGAACAGGATCATCTCAGCCAGTTTGTGGAAAAGCTCGATGGATCGAGCCGTCAGCTCCGCCAGACTCCTGATGGCTGCAGCATGAATCTCCTGACAAGATTTAGCACACGTGCATACACTTCTGAATGGACCAGAAAACACACACAGAGGAAACTGCACAGGCTGAAACGTGAAAAGTAAAATGTCGACAAGAGCTGCTTTGAAAATGAGCACCCTGCTTTTAGAGTCAAAACTCTACAACAATGTCAGTTAGTCAAACAACAGGAAATGTATCAGCAGCATTTTTGATAATGAATCCTTTAAGTCACTTATCAAACAGAAATGCCGAACATTTGCTGCTTCCACCTCTTAATTATCTTTGGGTTTTGAACTGTGGCTCTGGGGGAACTGTGATGTGCATCTTCACATTTTTCAATGTCTTCCTAGTTCACAGACTAAGAAATTAATTAACAATGGATTAACTGATTTAAGTTCATCAGTAAACCGATTTAAAAGCCTTCCAAAAGAGGACTGCAACCATAACAATGGCTGATGATGGGTATGGTCGACATACCTCTACAGAGAGAGTTTTCTTTACGACCTCCTCGCTGTCTTCCCCTTCCTTTTCTGCCTGGGTCATGTCAGTGATCTGGCTGGAGACACTCTTACAGGCCTGTTGAAGGTTAGAGACAATAAACTAATGACATAACTGCACTGAAGTGAACTGAACTGAAACCAGAACAACAGGTGCACGATAAATAAAACTGTTACTAGCAAAATGTTTTGTCCAGACTGTGTCTGAGAGGTTTTGCTTCAACTCGACGATAACTGAAAAGGCCAACATTTGTGAGGTTATTATATTTGATAGGATTAAACTGCTACATATTACTGTGATTTTGTGCAAGTGAATAAACACCACAAATCACAGCCTCACAAACTACTTTAGAGTTGAATCAATTACACATGTACGACCTTCTCAACAACAAATGAACAGGAATTCGATCCAAAACATAGAAATGTGTCAACGGTACTTTGCTGAGTTTCTCGGCTGTGGTGGAGACGCTGAGACCCTCCAAGGCCTTCGTTAACTCCCTCTCAAACTCTGTGCCGTCTTCATCTGGAATCAGAAATGAACAATCAGTCTTTTCAGATGATGCACACGATGCTGAATTCCTCTTGAACTCCTGATAATTTTAGAACCATTTTACAGAGACGTTACCTTTCTTCTCATCAACTTCCTCATCATCAAACTCTACCAGGGAGAAAGAGTCCTTGATATTTTCCAACTCCTCTCTGAGCTGAACCAGCTCGTCTCCTGATAGGGTGGTCAGCACCGACTTCACCTGCAGCCACACACACACACACAAAGAAACAAAACTAAGGGTTTTACCACATTCCACACAACTGAGAAACATAAAAACAACGTCTCACTACGTCGTCTTAGCCTCAGAAGGTGTCACATTACAGAAAAGAACTTTAATCATACCTTAGACTCACTCTCCCTCGACAAAATCTCCAGAGCCTCGAGGTGTGACAATCCCTGAAATTCATCAAACAGCATCCCGTAGTGAGCGACCACCTTCTTCTCACAATCTGACGCCTCTTTCTCTGCTGTCTGCAGCTCCTCTCGCTCCTTCGCCTCTCTCAACACCTGAGACACAGAGAGAGACAGAGATGTGAGAGAGTGACAGATGAAGGAGACAGAACTCCACCAATCTTGGTCAGGAAAGCAGTAAATCTAGTCTTTAAACAGTGTTTATTTATATATTGTGTTTTCTCTGAATGAATTAGATCCATTAAGATTCATTTAGTCTGCTGCTGAGTTTTAGCTTTTCCTCTCGTTGGTTCATCCCTCGTCTGCCTACCTGAGACAGAGTGGAGTTCCTGTTCATCAGTCCTTTGGTCTTCTTAAAGCCGGGATCACCTTCAGCTATCACATCCATCGTCTTCTTCCCGATAAACTCCAGAGCATCCAGACCGCCTGTTATCACTGTCTTCCCCTGTGAGAAGGTTTCGTTTCAGTGTGATAAGCAACACTTAAAAAACATCACACTTCCAGTTTACATCCATGTTTACATCCTCTTTCGCTAGCTTGGCTGCTCCACCAGCGGTTGCTAAGCTAAACACGTCTGCTTACCGTGCTCTGGACGACGCTGGTGAGCGATGATAACATTCCCATGGCACCTCCCGCTGCTGACGATCCATCTCCCACCGCTTTGTCGGTCTCACTGCTGGAATCACCTGCAGGAGAAGAAGCTAACGAAATACATACCATTATAAAATATCTACCAAAAAAAAGCCAATATTTGATGTTCTTCTTCTTCATATTCACTAAGAAGGACCCACTAACCCTGATAGACTTGACTTCATTACACAGGACACCATTTAATGTCTCACCCTGTTGTTTCTGTTCTTCCTCCACCTGAGCCGACAGTTCGGTCGGACTGGGGATTCCCAGAGACGTCTCAGCCTTCTCGATCACCTGAGTGAGCCCTTGGCCTGCACAGACATGAGACAACAGCATGTATAACACGCTGAACTATTAAACCTTTAACGAAACCCTTATTCTGTGAGTGTACGACGACTGGATGCTGTAGTTTTTCCATTTTGGATTGTATTTAATCCAAAAAAAAAAAAAAAAAAAAAAAAGTCAGGTGTTCCATACTCACCCACAGTGGCCACAGTGGCTGTTGCAGTGGATAAGATGGATTTTCCCCAGCTGCCCCAGTATCCCCAACCACCCTGAGACACAGTGGACTCACTGGATGTCTGAGAAAGAGGGTATGAGAGGAAGAAGGTGGAAGGAGGAAGAAAACAATAAAGACAGAGAGAATGCAAGAAAGAGAAGTTGGTTGATTTGACTTTCCCAGATCAGCAGGGTCACTAAAGCCTTGTGGGTATCTGGGAATCATGAGTTCAGTGTCCTTAGTACAGAGGGAAGAAAGCAGGATGTTGCAGCAGGATGTTTAGGAGGACAGAAACCTGTAGCCCCTCCCAGGAATGCGTAGTGAGCAAGGTGACTAGATGTGATTCTGCATCATTTCATTTCTACCTTTGGCAGCTGCTCCTCCACTTTTGGCATCTCCTCAACTTCGGCTGTAGATTTGGGATCCGGTCTCCTCCTGGCTTTCCTCGTCGGGGCCACGTCAGTCGAGATGTCGGGTGTGTTCGATGAGGAGCTGTCGGGCGTCTCGGCAGGTGGGGCATCCTGAATCTCTGGTGTCACCTCTGGACCCTCCGCTGCTGTAGCTTCACTGTCTGACATCTTAATGTCTTAGTACATTCCTTCAACGCGACAAAAAAACAGGGGAAATGACTACTGACCAGAAAAATATCCCATAACACCCAGAGAAGTTAATGCAGCGCAAGTCTGCATGAAAGAAAACTAAAGAACTGAACTGAAAACAGATTTGATGGGTAAATGATCAGTACGGCGATGTTTAGGTCAAGTACTTATTAACAGCAATGACTAAATAACTCATTAAGGAAAAATCCAATCATTCTTCCAACGTTAGATCCAAACACTGTGACACATCTGGGTTTTCTGAAACCCAAACTGTAAAAAAGTACACAGTATACTGTGTATCCACAGACAGTATCTGTGTGCATGGAAGTACAAAGTCCTAAGGAAAACGCCACATATACATAGGAAGGAAAACCACGAACGTACATGATGAAATAAATCAAATAAACCTTAGACTCAGATCTTTTTTTGTATTCAGTGAATATTAGGGTGTTATTGCATCATTAGTTGAATCATTACTCATATGTTCAAGGCACAAACAGTGACACATGCAGGCTTCGCTGTGGTCTGCTAACAGTTTTGGTGCTAATGACCCGTTCATGTGCTTAATTATGAGTCGAAGAAGCGTCGGTTGTATTTTTCTAGCAGCACGTCTGGTTTTAATAGTCATCAGCCCACAGTTATACGGACAAAGCAACACACACTGTCATACTTTAACTACAAACTTACCCCTTTACTTGCTCAGCTGTCAAGTCGTTGATGCTAGCGGTTAACCGTAGCCCCAGGCTGCTGACAGTTTCCTTCCCAAAATCAGCGACAACACTGGTTTATTTTCTTTACTTCGGTTTACAGTTTAGTTCTTACACCTTAAGTCCTTTTAGTTTTTCACGCAACAGTTAATAGCTGGTGTTTTCTTTCTCTTTTTGTCCGACAGGATTAGCCACGTCACATTTTGTTTTCACTGGCCATATTCAACATTCACCCACATTGAACACGTAGTTCCGGTTGGTACCTTCAGAATAAAAAATATTCTCACAACATTTTTGAGATATTGATAAAATTGAAAGTGACTGAAGCGAACGGGAATCTGTAAAGAGGAAAATTCTCTGTAGAGCACGTCGGAAAAGTTAGGTGAACTTTTTAAAAATGAAATCATAGCACTTTTCGATGGCTAACAGGTATTCATGATTTTATTTTGACGACACATCCTCCAAAATACCGGTCAATCTCTAAATTGGTTAGGTAACTTGACGCAAAAAAAAAAAAATCACGTTAAGTCTCGCAAATAGGATTAAAATAAAACTTCCGGAACCGTCAAAATAAAATCCTTTATTTATTCTAACTAAAACAAAGAGCGATATTTCTGTTCAGAGGTTTGCTCTTCTTAATATGTTAAGCATAATACAGAACGTTTTGTGTAGAAGTAATTAAATGGAAGAATCAGTTTATGCAATGCCCAAATTAAACCCATCATGTTCAACTGGATGCAAACAAATAAATAAGCAAAATTATTGAATGGAAATACTGAGTGAAAATATAGGTTAAAAAATGATCATTGTGGTGTCATGATCATTTTAAAGTAATACATATAGCATTCACATGGTGATGGCCATTCTTTCCCACCACCAGGTGAAGAATTTACAGCAAGCCACGCCCACTCACTCGCGCTCGTCCTGAACTAGGAAGTGAACGGAGCCCACGGAGGCACATTTGCATTAAATCTAAGGAAGACACTGAAATAGCAGAAAAGGGACTAAAATATCTTTGAACACGGAAAGTTTCATTTGTTTCGGTCTCTGTCCGAGCAGCAGGTGGGAATTACAGGTTCAGAGTCTGTTTGGGATCCTGGTGGATTTGGTGTTTTGTGTGTCTGTGTTTATTTCTCTGAGTGTGTTCCTCTGAAATTCAAACAAAATTTCAGAGAAACTTATTACTCAGAGCTTAATAACTGTTTCATAAACTATACTAATCATTTAAACCGACCTTTTCTCACATAAATCACCGTAACAGGGCTGGTATTTATGTGACTCAATGCTGAGTTAATGACATGATGGTGCTTTTAAATTCTCCTCTAAGGTATCAGTGTATTGCCTGGTCTGATATCACTCAGAGTTAGTAAATGAACTCAAGGATCACAGGATTTTACTGTCACTTTTTGTAGTTTAGTGCACTTCAGTTATCATTTTTGTAAATGTGCCAACTGGCTTCCACTCCGCTGTTCTCCCTGGACATAATGTCAGAACTGTTTAACTATTATTTTTAAGGGATGACATCACCGACCGGTGCTTTTATTAGGCAATTAAAAGTCTAAGGACCCAATCAGATTTACATTATTTCAGCTAAAAATCAAGACAGTAAGAAACAAATTAAGATGATGAAAAGCACATGTAGCCTATAAAACACAAACGATTGGAGTAAAAGTCTGGGTGTGTGATGAGGCAGACAGGAAACAGAGCAGAAAGGAAAAACAGAAGGAAAATATATTGTTCTGTGTTGCTGCATGAGCCACAACTGTCTACACTTCCTGCTTTTCAGGTTTTTCTCATCTTAATGTGACTGCAGCTGTATCTCCCTTCAACATGCTATCACATCAGAAACACCACCTGTCACACCTGCTCCTCACAGTCCTTCTGCTCAGTGGCTGGACAGTGGAAGCAGCTCAGAACGGGTCAGAAGTGGAGGCTGCGTCCTCCATACTGATGACCAACAACCCCTCCAACAGGGACATCGTGGTGAAGGAGGGATCCAGCACACTGATCGAGTGTAATGTAACCGGACGCCACGATAACATAAAGTGGTACAACTCTAAAGGACCTCTGCTGGGTGAGGGCTCAGGCAGGAGGAGCGCTGAGAAGAAATGCATGAACCACTTTGAGGTCTTTTTGCATTACACAGTTGTTTTATGATGAAGATTTTCTAACCTGCTCTCAATGAGACGGCCTCTTCCTGTTTTCCCAGTTCTCAACTCACTTCTCTAAAGTTTTTGCTGTAACTAAAACTCTGTTCTGTTGTCTTTTGTCCTCAGGTAGGAAGTGGCAGATTCAGGAGGACGGCGTCCTGAACATCAGTGTGGTCTCCTTTGAGGATCGTGGCCGCTACACCTGTGTCGCTTCCATTGGTGCAGGAAGGAGCATAAACTACACCATCACTCTGCGTGTCGCTTACACCGACAGCGGCCTGGGCCTGTACTATGTCATCGTCTGCCTGGTGGCCTTCACCATCACCATGATCCTCAACGTGGCGCTGCTCTGCATGGTCAGCAGCCACCTCAAGAAGATGGAGAGAGCCATCAATGAGTTTTTCCGCACTGAGGGTGCTGAGAAGCTGCAGAAGGCCTTCGAGGTCGCCAAACACATTCCCATCGTCACGTCGGCCAAGACGCTGGAGCTCGCCAAGGTCACGCAGTTCAAGACCATCGAGTTCGCCCGTCACATTGAGGAGCTGGCGCGGAGTGTTCCTCTGCCACCCCTCATCCTGAACTGCCGAACATACACGGAGGACCCTGTGGCTGACTCTGAAGAGCCGGTCAAGACGGCGATGTCTGGGAGCCGACAGGCTATAGGCCTGTACTGCTCTGATGAAGACGGAGAGGAGGAGGAGGAAGTATGCCAGGCGCTGCTGTCAAGTGAAAGGCGGGGGAGCGATAGAGGCGGCGTTGACATCAAAGTGTCAGTCCACACTGTTTCTGAGAAGCCTGTCAGTGAGAATATGGAGGCTGAGAAGAGCCTCCATATGCTCGCGCCAGGCTCACGAACAAGCGTGTCCTATGTAGCCTGACTCAGTTTGAATCCCAGCAGAAGACACGTTTCTGGGGTGTAACTGCAAATCAGAGATGAAGAAATCATTAGAAAATTACAGGAGTGGTTATTGTTTAGATTTTATCCATTTGGATTCTGCTCACCGAGCCCTGGTCTTGTTGAATCTGGCCCGTAAATCTTTTCATTCCTGTCATAAGAAAAAAATAAAGAAACCAAAACTCAGCTTCATATCGAGGAGATTAACAGCTGTTCTCCACTTGCTTTTCCTTCAGATGGATGTCACTTCATTTGACATCTGACATTATATCTGTTGCTTCCTTTTACCCGATGAGTCTTTTTCTTCCTCCTTCCCGCTTAAAATTATTTTCATGCAGTGATTACATGTTTCTGTCAACACTGGTCTTTATTCAGGCTTACACTTGTGTCACTTTAACACCACACACACACACACACACACACACACACACACACACTGTATGTTTAATCAGTGTTTCTATGTGATTTCATGTAAGGACTAATGGTGCCAGTAAGTTTAACTAGAGCCAAACTGCATCAAGCCGGCTCAGAGTTCTATTTCCTCTTGTCATAAATATAATTTGTTGTTGTTTTTCATGTTTGTGTGGTGGTTTCTGTCTCAGCTTTCTGTTCTTTATGTGTGTCTGAACACAGCCTGAGTAACAGCAGATAACAGAGCTCATTTTTCCTCCCTCAGCCAGTTGCTGCTGCTCACTTTTGTTCACTTTGACAGTCACTCATCTCCCATGAACAAAATGTTGTAATGAAATATTCTTATTTCACTGTGTCAGTTGTTTTCCTGTTGCTGCTTCCTGTCAATCACCTTACACTCACAGGAAGAAGTGCAAGATATAGAAATAACCTCTTTAAGCCTTAATTGAAATCTCTGTGACAGTTCATCTGAGTCTCAGTCAGGACAGATGATAATCACAGGTTAGATTTTACTTAAAAGAAAAGTTTGCATTTTCTTTTAACTATAAGAGATATAAGGTTGCACATGGGTGTTTACAGCACACACCAAGCTTCTAGCTACTTTTACCTTTCAGAGGCAGCAGAGATGGACAAAAATAAATGTGATTATTTTTGCATTAGAACTTGAAAACATGTTTTGATATGATGGAAAAAGTATGAAAATGTGCTCATACGTATGCAGGTGTAATCTGTCACATTTTGTTCTGAGACACACTTAGGTTGATCGGTTTAATGGTGGAAGGTAAATAGCAATTAATTTGGAGCTTTAATTTATTATTTGTGTAGATGTTTACATATCTATAAATATGAAAACACAGATTGTCTATAATGTGTTTGTTAAATTCATAGAGAAATTTAACATGTTTGATAGTTAATATAGAATCTGTTTTGCTTGTTTCACGTTCTTGAAGTAAAAGACAAAAGAGAGTGTTTCTCAGAATCACGTGAAAACTTGAAAACTGGGCGTATCTGTGGTTTTACATGCAGCTTCCTTACCGCGTCTCAGAGGGACACCGGATACATACGGAAACTGTATCATGTGAGGTGTGTAAACTGTGAATCATTTCTGGAACGTGATAACTGTGGTTGAACAAAATGTGTGGTTTTTTGGTCACTGTTTTGTGCTGCTGTGTCTTTTCATTCATATTTAAGGGTGTTTAAATATTTCAGAATAACGCTGCAGAGCTGCAGGGGCAGCTCTTTTTTCTGACCACAAAAAAAAACAAACTATAATGGACAATAAATAAATACAAAAACCTGCAGATGTGTGCCTGCTCATTATTTCTGCCCCTTCAGTTAACATACTTTATGAGCCACCAGGTGGAGCTATTGGGTTAAACATAAGGTCTGCAGTTCAACTGCAACACTGGTGGATTCACACCCTGAAACAATGGTGGTTTGGCGCATCAGCTGTTGTAGTTACTTGCCGTATGCTAGGTAGAAAAGGTAGAACATGCATTGCAATACAGTTCACAGAGAAAGAAAGAAAAGAACATGAAAAGTGAATTAAAACGAAAAAGTACGAGTTTAAATATACAAAATGAAAAAGCATCATCTTTTTTAAATCTTTAATTTAAGACAAATTAACATACAGACAAAGAGTAGGGAACCAAAAGAGGGAGGGAATGAAAGAGACAACTTAAACTTTCTTTACATAAAGACATCATTGGAATGGGTTTTTAAGTGAGTATTAAAGAAAATATATGTGTAATGCATATTTGAAGGCAATGCTGATATTTAAAAAAGAAAAAATATATTTTGTTTACCAAAAACATTCAAACCAACTCGGTAACCGTTTCTCAGTAATTTATCTGCAGTAACACTTTGTTCCAGCATTTCCCACTTTTTGAGTCAATGTTGCACCGAGGCTTCGTTAAGCTGATCCTGTGTACTGCTGCTGTGTGCTCACGGTACACGCTAAGAGGCTGATCTCCTGGAATACAGCTACCAGAGTGTTACAGTCTGCCCTACCTGTGAAATATCAAGCTGCAGAAAAGCCCAAATAAAAATAACCTTGGGCCTCTGTGTTGAATAACTCGGAAAATTCATCCTTCTTCCCTTTCCTGTCCTCTCTGGAGCTTTTCTAAACAGAATTGATTGGCCCAAGTGATCATTCATCATGCTGAGCCAAAGCAGACGTTTAAGGGGAAAGGGAAGGAAGATTTTAAGGGTAGGACATTTCCAGTGGGACCTCTGTGTCATCGGGGTAAAGGAAACGAATTGATCAGGCAAAAAATGACGGACCGTGTGTGTGTGTGTGTGTGTGTGTGTGTGTGTGTGTGTGTGTGAAAAAGAAAGTGTAGATACGAGAGATTGATTAGCTTAAGGGACACATTTATACCAACTTGTGTGTTTGTTTAAGTGTGTGAAAGACAGGGACTGCAGAGTGTGTCTGATTATGCACACTTACATAAATGAATGGAGCCGGTGCATGCAGTAAATTTGGACCTCTTGAATTTAAATTGCTCATAAAATTGGGTCAAAAGACAATTTACTACTTACTACTACTTTCATTTTATTTCCAATCAGCTTGAAGGAACAAGCCAGAAAAACAGAGCCAAGGACAGTTATGAATTAGACGACGCGATGGAAGAAAAGCTCGTCATTTCTGATCATTAGACAAGAGGACTCGGCGGAGATGCAGCAGCTGTTTTGGCTGTGTGTGTGTGTGTGTGTGTGTGTGTGTGTGTGTCTACTTTCGTCATTTGCTGGCATCATCCCAAACATAGTGTTGTCCTCTCAGCTTTGAGCTGGATTGTCTTGTACACTAAAGGACAGACAAACAAGCGTTTTGCCTCTGTACAACAGATTAATTGCATTACTTTCAGTACAGCAGGTTAGAGGAGGTTTGTCCTTCCAAATTTGATTGTTTCTGCAGCTCAAAAGAAAAAAGCACACCTTCACACTAAGCTCACAGAGAAAAACATCATACACGTGGCCAAAAGTATGTGGATCATCAAACAGCATGTGTGATTTCTGGACATGTAATTCCAAAATGAAGAGAATCTGCTGTTAAAACAACAATCACTATTTTGGTTTCAGGTAAACAAACAGTGGGTCTTAAACCTGCACTTTGTGCTAATTAGCCATGATAGCATGCTAACAACATAAACTAAGCTGATGACCATTATTGCACTTACTAAATGTCACCATTATTATTTTGAACGTTAGCACGCTGGCATTAGCATTTAGATTATAGCTACAGAACTTATGTGTCCTTATATTATATATAACCTCCAACAAAAATGTGCCCCAGAGATGGTCCACGTTAGGTCAGTGCCCAGGACTGAAGCCTCACAAACAGCGAGTGCTAACAAAAGGGATGGGGGCACTGTGACTGCCCTGAGTCTCTGCAGGGTCTCTCTGTAACAAACGGCCCTGATGTCAAAAGCACTAATGGAAAATAATGGCTGCAGCAGCATCACGGCGGCGGGCTGGGCTCACTGGATTCGCTGGGCTCACTGGGGACTGAGGTGAAAGTATTGGGGTCAGTTCTTCTGACGGCTCCTTGTATCCTCTGACAGATTCGCTCCACACAGGGGAAAAACATCTGGAGGGAAAGAGTGAAAATGGTGGACGAAGTCAGTGCCACTGATTGTGTGTCCATGAAGCCTGGGAGATCAGTCTCACCTGAGGCTTAGGACCAATGCACCATGAGATTGTTTTAGTGAAACACCATCTTCACTGTGTCAGCCTGAGTGGGGATTTTTTTCTCCTGTCCTTGATGTAACATCTCATGATGTTTGTTTCCTAAAAAAGTTCTATTCAGTTCTATTTGGAAGGAAGAATGCAGTGGAGGGAACAGTCATTGAAGCCCCAGTACCTGACCTCTTTTTCCATTTATAATGGGAAACTTTACTCTCCATAGATGTTGAACTGTGTTCCTGCCTGTAGACAAATTTTGTATTTTTATTATAATATATTTTTTTATATTTACAGACTATAACACTTGCACTTCCAGGCGGAATTATCCAGTTGGAAATTTACTAGATGAACACTGCCTCTTTATTTTTCTGATTTATTATTTTTAATTGGTACCAAAAACAGTATAGTTATAATTATAAAGTATGTGTTTCTTGCCACACAAACTTATTGGGACATTAAGTGGAAATGACACACTTTAAAAATAAAGCATTAGAGAATTCAGGAGTTGAAAACCGTGGTGTGACATGGCATAATAGTGAGTGAGAAATAATGTAATAATGATATCAGCCATGAGCATCACTGTTGCATCAACTGCATGGCACAAACATCCAGCTCACATAGTTTTATTTTTCACAGAAAAAAAAAAAAAAAAAAAGAATGTGGAGAAAATACAAAAATGAGCTACTGATCGAGTCCTTCAGCATAATTAAAAACACTCAACGCGATCTGCATTAGTTACCACACGAAACTGAAAAGAACAAATCTCTTTCAAATTAATATGACTAAAATTAATGACTTATATCAAATCTAATTCTGCATTGCATGCATAGGACCCAGCTGGTTGGGAGCACTCACACTGTGAATCTATGACTGAAGCAAGAAATTTGGAGGTGGTTTTATTTCCTTTCCCTTCATCAGGGATGGTTCTGGTTCTAAAGAAAGCTTCAGGTCAGTTCTCACTCTGTTTGGAACCTTTCAAATCAAATCCCAGGCCAGGGGGCGACTCATGTGGCCCCTGTGGGCGACCCGGTGCCCGTAGGCACCGTGTTAGTAACCCCTGGCGTAACAATTATGAAAACTGGAGCAGGAAATTGCGATTACTCAGGGATCTCGGTTTGTTCTTTTCACTGAGAGCAATTTGAGTCCCAAAGGAGCAAACAAAGCTTGTTGCGGGCAATAATTTGTTGCATTATGTGAGTCATACTCAGACTATAATTAAGTGCTTGGAATTAGGGCTCTGGGTTGTGTAGAAATTGCCTCAGAGGTCCCTTCATTTTCATTATCATTCTTCAAACCAACAAAGGCAATCGTAATGATTTCTGTCGTCTCTCCTCTGCTCCAGCCTTCAATTTAAAAGGTTCCAACTGTGTTACAGTACATGTCATGTGGTTATATTTTCTCATTCTTCATTCATCCTGCTGAGCAGATGTGACCTTTCGTTTTGTTCCTTTTTCCGTGTTCACACAGCTCTGGTTACCAGGAGGCCTGTGTTTTTGTTCATCTTAAAACCTTCACATTCGACTCAGCTCCAGGTTCCCTACATCACAGGCAGTTTGATTGTTAGAATTATTAAGAATTTATTCTCGTTTCACTTCAGAGTTCTGCTTGTTTTCATGCTTACAATGACTCCGATGAAAACTTAACACAGTCACCACTGTGAAGTTTGTTTTGTACATTTCATTAACTCACACTGCACCTCGTAGTTGGCCTCTCTGTGCGGCCAGAACCTGCATCTTTTATGCGGCTCGGTTGACTCACCAGCCATCAAGTACCGGTGGGCCTGTTCTGCCCTCAGGCCTGAGCTGGCGTCATTATGGGTCGGCACACCACAGTGAGACGAAGAAGATGCTGTGCTTGAAAACTCACTTAAGCAAAACAAAGAAGAGATTTCTACTTAATCACCAGCGTTTTCACGCTTTTCCTTTTGGTTTTATGAAACGAAAGACTCCACAGACGGAGACTAACTGGTTTGTTTGGTAAATGTTCGTCTGGCTAACAGCTCCACCTTTGTCAACAGAGTCTTCGTTCATGGACCCACTGAAACACACCCACATTTAGTGACCCTGTGACCTTTCCCCATAAACAGCCACTACTGGACAGACTGGCAGTTAAAGTCATAGCTAATCAGAGAGGTTGTTGGGCAGTGATAAGTCTCTGTTCAATGCTTTATTCTTTTGGTTTGACAAACACACAAGATACTAAAGTTTTATTTCTTGGTTTATTTACACAAAATCTAGTTTTAGTTTACCATTTCGGCTCCATATCACTGCATTTCAATTAACACCAGTGTTTTAAATGTCTAGTTTTTGTCTTAGCTTTCGTTTTCCTTCCATTTCTTTTTTTCCGAAAGCAGATTTGTTCAGTCAGTCATTGCTTACAGATTTCCACATCATTTCTTCTTCACTCTCCCGTTGAGCAGTTAGAGACTCATCACATAAAACAGTGACACAGATTAAAAACTCATTGCAATTTACAAAGTTCATCTCCCTTCATTTGCAGAGGCTTTTCACTCTTGTACACATTGTGTCCTGATTCACTCAAAGACACACTTCACACCGCAGCAGATCAGTTAGCAAGACTCTGTGCTGGTTGTCATTTCGCTGATGGCGAGGGCTCTGCGGGCTTCACTCGACAGGACAGTTAAATTAGATGACTCGGCCTTCCCCTTGCTGCTCGGCTTGACTTTGTGGCTGTTAGGTTAAAGATTGTTTCACAGCACAGACTCAGACAGATTTACTGAGTGGCAGACACACTATAAATATGCAATAATGAAACTCATGAAATATTTATTGACCACCTTCTTCCTCCATCTTTTTCCCAGGCAGGTATCATGTGCTCCTCTGTGAAATAAGACTCTGGAAATTACTGGATGACATTACTGTAATGTCTGCAAGTTACCATTCAAGCCACTTTTCAAATGGAGGATTTTAGCTCTGGATATATTTACATAAATCAGTCTAAGCCAAGCTGTCAGAGGCAGTCTCGGGCTACAGAGCGTTATTTTAGGCCTTGCCAACATCCAGCATGGGCTCTATATGAGCTGCATAGCAATAGCATTTGTCACATTTAGGTCACGGGAACTGGTAAGTCAATTATACAATCTGTGCTCAGTTTACAATGTGTGTGCTGGCATTACACAAATATACAAATCGTTGTTTTCATTTCCACTGTTTTAGGAAACTGCTTTCCAGGATTGAAGGAGGCTTTGTAGCAGCTAGTGCAATAAAGTCAGAGAAGTTTTAGGACCATGATAGACTTTTTGTTTAACCTATGTACTGCAGCACATTGGATTTGAAATTTAACAGTGGTCACAGAGGTAAAGGGCTGACTTTCAGCTTTGATTTGAGGTTTGCTCACATCCACATGAAGAGAATACTAAAATTTAAACTGGCTCTTTTTTTTTTCCTTTCCAACATGGCAGGACTATTTGGGCGGACTCCTGAAGGGAAGATGGCTGCAGATGAGGATTTTCCTTGGGGTTTAAGATTAAAGGAGAGTGTCCTTGTGTAACTCAGAGAGCTCAAAGAAAGCTGCCTTTTCCTCTTTGCACTCATGAGACGTTCTATCATTTTAATGCTTAATTTCTCGGCCATCTACAGACTTAGGTTCATTTCTCTGATGTTCTCATTAAGCTCCCCTGAGTAGCTGCTCTGGTATGACATTGACAATTTATGTAATGTCTTATTTCACGTAAAAACCTGGGAGGACTCTCTGTGTTAGTGTCACTTAATTTACGTGGCAACAGCCCGAACTGAACTGCAGCAACCACACTGAAAACACCAGAACTCTTCACTTCCGAAGCGAAACATCAGTCCATTTTTCTTCCAGATTGGATGTTGGATTTCCAGTTCTGACATTATTTTATTCAAGATTTTCACCCGCCTCAGAGCTCCAGTGACTCCCCGAATGAGAAAAATCACACCCTCAAAACTCAAATGGATCTTGGCAAGGATGAAGCGACCATCTCATCTGCTGTAACGACTTTGTTTTATCATTTTGAGTCCCGCAGCCGAATGGCACCGCAGACAATTCCTGTCAGTGTGTGTTTAGTCACTTGGCAGCACTTATAACGCATTGAGTTTTTCAGGAAGCTTTTGTAAAAGAAGAAACGCCACATGGGAGCAACAGCTTGTGTAAACAAAACCACCCACCTGTAAACGGCCGACCTCGCACTCATTCATACACACATGCGTTGCAAACACGTTTCCCCCCCACCACCACCACCACCTGGGACTTTGCTCGTGTGCCAGGAGCTCTCTGATGTCTTCACACCAGAGGTTTAGATGTCATTAACAGACTACTGAGCTGCTGAGGTAGTAAAACCAATTAGGAGTCTGAATACACTTTTCTAACACCTGTCAGCTGGTGACAGAAGAGTTCAGTGATCATCAGAAACACGTTACATATTGTGGCCTTTTTTTATAAAGTGTATAAGAAATCTGCCATAATGTGCAGAGACATATTGAGATTATATCTTAGTTTTGGTAGGTAGGGTTAGGGTGAGGGAACAGATATTTTCCGGATGATTCTACACTGGCAGTTTAGCTGGAGTCTGAAATTATTCTACAACCAATATTTTTTCAAACCTTTGGTGCAGATCCAGAAACCACACAGGGTCTGAGTCCACCTGAACGAGGTGGTCTGAATTTGGCTGCACTCAAACTGTGGCATGTGTTCATGTGAAGTCAGTGTCAACCCTATGGGGAAAAGAGGACAATTCATGTCAGCGTGTCATGATAACACCATGGCCAGGGTTTTAAAGTGAACCTCACAGCACACGTGTCAGAGCCACAACAACAGAGGTACCACATCGACGCCATGGTGACTAGGCACAGTTCTTCTGTTTTCCCCTACACGTTTCTGAAAAGACATCTCCACTGCAAACCTTTTCTCACCACAACTATCTGTTGCTGGGGTTGTATCATAAATGAATGACATTGAACAACAGATCAGAACCTATGTCCACAGCCAGTCAGCCACTTTCCTTGGGTATAAATCTAGCTTTAGCAAGAAAACAGAAAAGATAAGATTCCTCACAGTTGTATAAACAACACAACTCATTGCCATGTTGTACTACTACTTGGAAGGTACTGGAGGAGGGGCGTCTGTGTGTTACTTCTTTGTGGCTCATAAGGTGGTCACACCTGGACCATCCATGGCTGTTTTTAATGCTGCTCTTGAGATACAATTACTGTGCTCAGTGCCAACTGTGTCCCGACTTACAGTGAAGCTCAGTAAAGTTTCAGTTGCCTTGTTAAATAAGGTTGCTGTGCGGTAACTATTGGTCTAACCAAATTATAAAAATGTGCATAAAATGTGTGTGCCATACTCGTAGAAAAGCTGTTCCTCTGCAGTGTGCAAGTGTCTTTGAGCCTCAGGTCTCCATGCACAGTCAGACTTGTTTAGTACGAGCATGTAGAAGACTGCTCGTGTGTGTTTATTGCGCTCTGTTTAAAGTGATCCTCATATGGCAAACACCCTCATCTCCCTTTCTCACTGGCGCACATACTGATGTGCTTTATATTGATTTCTTTCTGACCGGCCGCGTCTCTTTCTCTTCCCAGTCTGTGAGCATCCTGAGGAGTCAGTTAATGGTGCGTTACTAACTCCAGCCCAGTCATCCTTTACATGCTGCTCTCACAAGAACCCCTTCACCCTGAATATCCATCAATGCTGGACTGTGGTAACGGCAGGCCCTGCTCATAACATATTTATGAATGTGGCCTGGGGCAGGCTCGTGCTCTGAATGCTGATGGGACGTTTAGATGTCGCATTTTTATCACTTTTTTACTCCTGTGCTTTTTTTGCCACAGTTGTGCCATTGTTAGACTGAAATGTTGGTCGGATCGTCCTGAAACTACTGGATGAATTTCTATGATGTTCTGTACTGACACTGGTTAGAAAGTTGCAGGCTAAACAAGTCCACCCGGGTCTCTTAAAGGTTGGCCTCCAGAACATCAAAACATGACGAGTCTCATCACGTAGAGAAACATCCCACCGAGACCTTTTCTAGTTTTTTGAGCAGAATTTAAAGAAGGATAAAGTTTTTGGTAAAATGGATGAAGGCTATGTTCAGTTATAGCTTAATGCTCATTCAGAAGTGTTATTATTGCTGTTGTTTACAAAACTAGAAGAAAAAAATGGCTACAGGATCATTTCAATTCAGGTCCAGCTTCAGTCTCATGTTCCAAAACAAGTCCAAAAGCAAACTAATTAAGTACGTTGCGGTCATAACATTATTAGCCTTGCTAATATTATCTTAGCAATGTGGCAGCTAATAGTAATGTTAGTAAAGTTAAAAACAAGTAATCCCAGAACCCTAACAGTAACGTTATACAGGGGGAATTCAAAATGACAAGTACGCTAGTTCATGTACGCTGCTCAAAATGTATGCGAACATTGTGTAACACCATAAATAACAGAATAGACACTAAGGTGTTTAGGAAAAGCAAGAAAGAAATGCTGTTAATTCCTTCCTGTTACTTCCTCCTGTGCTGTAGTAAAGTATTCAAAACACTCAAGTGTCACATATCCAGAGGGAAGACAGCTTTTCGGGCCAGCTTTTACATTGGCACAGCTGGAAAACAGTTTAGCTGAATATCAACGAAATTGTAATGCTGCAAAAACCATTATTTCTATGTGAAGACAGCATTTGACTCAGTAGTAGTTTTGGATTCCCACTCTGTTTCAAAAAGAGAACAATTAGCATGTCAGCCATGATTTCAACACTTCATCAGAAGCCAAAAGGTAAAGGGAAACCACCAATGACAGCACAATGACGAGTGATTTTGTTTTTTCTTTGGCAGATCACATCCAGTTTTGCACTGACTTTCATGACATCTTCATGAGAGTGGATCTATTCATTAAAATGTTGGAACTAAATGGTTCTTAGGGCGCCTTTACCTTTTATCATGTTTTGTGGATGTCACTTTTATTTAAAATGGCAGTAATCCATTTCTGTGCTCTATATAGATTTTTCCTAATTGCAAAATCTGTAAACTGAAGCTCTTTATAAATCAAGGATCAAGTCCTCAACAAAGCTTGAGTTTGAAAAGGCTGTCAGTGACCTGCTGATGAAAGGACTGCAGGTCTGTCTCATTGTTTGGCTCTGACTTAATCAAAGGGTGTGAATTCTTCTTTGATCAGAGCATGTGGCTTTTCTTTTTAGATCCACACCAGATATGTTAATTTAAATCGAACGAACGGAGCCGCACTCTGAACAAGGGCAAAATCTTTTGATGTTACAAAACGCTTTTTTCACACTCATGGAAATGGCAAACATTTACACTTGAAAAATATTCTTTGACTGCCCTTTGACATGTCTGCCTCCCTCGTTTGTAAAAGGCAGCACAACTGGTCTCAAAGTAACCATTCCTCCCAGAAGTATTTAATTAATAATGAGCTAGACTCACACTGAAAAACACATAATGGGTGTAATCACACAAACTACCAGAGAAGACACAGTACTTCTGCCAAATAAAGGAATGGCTGATCTATTAAAGTAAAGTTAAAATTAAGATGAAATAAAAGACGACCTCCCATCACTTACCTCAGTGTGATGTTCATGGTACTATCAGGGAACAAGATATCTAGATTTCACAAGACCCAGATATCTTGGAGACTTTGCTGGAGAAGGAGGAGCCGAGCTGGATGCTAACATTGCGCTGACCAAACTGACTGGCTGGGATCACCACAAGCTCAGACTGACCTGAAGGAGGCTTTCCTTCATCCGTTTTGAGACATCACTAAGGCTGAGAACTGTGTGTTCATCTGGTGCGACACACAGATAGAGTTAAGTATCATCAGCATAGCAGGAGTAAGAGAAACCATGTGAGTGGATATGCAGATGAAGGGAGGTGGTGTATACTGACCCTGCTGACCTCCTGTTTTCCATAACTCACATGAGGACTCTCTGAAGTCAGACTGAATGGGGTAAAAACTGCACACTCAAGAACTATTGAAGGGAAATTTAGCGGTGAAATAAACTTGTAGTTCTCAGTTTGAGACAAGGTCACTCACATTTTGAATCGTTTCATGTGTGGTTTGTGAGTTTTTGCAGACCCTGCTGTGTGCATGCTTGTTGTACTGAGGCATAAGAGTTTGGAGAATGTGAGCTGTGAGTGGTTGAGGGGAGGCAAGGTCATGTGTCTAGACTGGTGAAAAACTAGTCCAGAGCTAGGGCAGAAATTGCTCACAGACTCTTTAAAGTAGAGGTGCGTGATTTGGCCTTAAATCTCAGTACTCCATCTTCTGTTCTCACTTTATCTCTCAGAGTTGAACTTGAAACCAATCAAAGAGAGTCATTCAAAGTTGAGAATAAATATCAGAAGAAGTGAAAAGACATCTGGAGGATTTCAGGCACTTCAGCACTGAACAGCACCTGCAGGAAAACATATGGCCTGCTAGCTTTTGTTTACTTCAGCGCCATATGTGCTGAGAAGTACATGCAGCTCTAAGCATTCATATTTACACACATATGCTTATGCTGTGGATGCACACAATCTTCTTTTCCCAATGCTCAAACACCACAAATAAATATATCTGCTCCTAAACACAATCGCATGCATCAGCTCACACATTTCATGGCATTTAAAAAAAGCAAAGGAGGACAGTTATGTTTTCATCATCAACACCCAAATCAGCAGGAGAGGAAAAGAAACCCAGATGAACACATGGTGGTAAGATCAGTGATGGATGGCAGAGAGAGGAGCACATGATAGAGGCAAAGAGACTCCAGAGATCAAGATGACAGGGCTGCAAGTTTTTCCCTCACTGTTTGTTTTTCTCCAGATGCTGCATGACAGACAACCCCTGCTTTTACAGAGAAACCATTCATCATTAATTAAACATTAGCCAAAGAAAATCTTGGAAGATGAATTACGACAGAAGCTAGAGTTTGGGATATGCCACGGTGCTATGATGCCACTGAAGGAAGGAAATGAACCAGGTGTAAAAACCTAAAGAGAGAAATTCAGTTGGTTGGATGGAGTCTGGGACACAGAGGCACATAGTGGATCAATAATCACAGTAATCCATTAATTTCCTACAGAGCTGAGAAACCTGAGAAACTCATGTGATAATTTCAGGGTCAAGTTAATCAGCGGAACCTTTAATTTTTTGTATCATCCAACATCTGCAAGTCAGATGTGTGTGCTTGCTTCTTTGCACAACGAGGATGGAGTTAACTTGAGTCATTCAAGGCTTCTTTTCACCTTTAATTTCACCGAAGGAATCGAAGATCGAAAAATGTTGCTTACCGCTGTGAGCCACAGTGTGAATGCATTCAAAGCCTCTCACGACGCCAATGATCAATGAGAACAGTGCGACCCATCCCCCAGGTTGCTTACAGTGTGAGCAGACATGGAACATTTCGATTGTCTGAGCAGTGATTTTTATCTTGGCCCCATACTGCACTATAGGAAAAAAAAAATCACATCTATTCAGTGCATTAATGGCTGTAAAAGAGTTCTGTTTTATAACAGAATGCCTCTGGAAGGCTTAGATAAAAGCAGAATGAAAGACAGTGAGCGGAAAAAAGGGGAAGATGCACCTAGAGCTTCGCAGGGACTGTAAAAGGAATGACTATGTCATGCTTTGCTAAACCTTGAAACCCTTTCAGTCTAATTACTGTGGAATGTTATTGAATCCCTTATTCTACACAACAGCAAATTAAAACAGTATATACTTTGATACACTGGCAAGAAAGTGTAAGTGAAACCTTACCTGCATTTATTTGTAAATGTCATTATTATAATTATATTTATATTATTTATTATATTATATTATTATTATTATGAAAAAACACAAACAAACATTCTGTGGGTCATTGCATTGAAGTTGTCCAACACTTGCTGAACACGTCATTCAAACGTTAAGAGTGAGGGACAGAGAAAGTTTGTGACCCCCTCAGCTAATGACATCAACAGAAGCTGTTTGGAGTAAGGAGCTGGAAAACCTTGAGTTCAGTCAGTGAAGCATGATTGCAGGTGTGTGTGTGTTAGAGCTGCTCTGACTTACGAGGTGTGATTACGTGACAGGAAACACTCTCCTGTAGCTGCTGCCAGAGAAGCTGGATCCAGTATCTCAGAAACAGACATCCACCTGGAATTCTTAATCCGTTTCATTCTCAGTGTCTGGATTTTACTAAGCTGCAGGCCTGAGGGTGATAGAGTCTTGGTGATTATTCAAAATAACGAGCAGGTTCCAAGTGTAAAACCCTCTCAGACAATATAACATGTCCAACACTGAAGCAGCAGAGATCTGTGGGTTCAGCTAATATCAGACAAGGACAAGGACATGATAGCCTGTTAGCCTGCAGATATTATTCCTGACTCCTGCTGCCTGTGACTTTGGAGTGACACACTGCTGCAGTGTACTTAAATTACACAACTTTTAGTGCCTGTTCACGTTAACAGGCACTCTGAGCCCGTTACACAGCTCACCGTGACACAGGTGAACCTGGAGACTCTGCATGGTGGTGAGCACCTGTCGGGGTTGTAGTGCTGAGGTATGAACTGACTTGTATTTAGACAGACTGCTAGTTGGTGAGCTACCGCTTCATTTTAACTACTACTTCAGTGTATAAGCAGGATGTGCTTGTTAATTGGTGCCAAATCTTGTAAATCACCCACAACATTCAGTAGATTTAGTTACATCAACCTGGCTTTGTATGTACAATCTGAGTCCAACTCTTACTGTGAATAGTAGAAATTAGCAAGGACATAAAGAGATATAATTGACAGTTGATCCCTTTGTGAATTTCACTTAATGAGATGGTGGGCAGCAGAGGAAGTCACCCCCAGTGGAGGACAGACTCCAGTGGTTAAAAATAACAGCGGATGTGACCTCTGGCGACTAAACGCATTTCCTCCTGCAGCCGATCATCGTCTGAGAAGCCAGATGGATTTGACCTGGACCTGATGAGCTCGTTAAGTTGGACCTAGAGCCGTATCAGACTTTGAAGGCTGCCGATTGATTAAAGCAGGACGTGGTGAAGCGGAGATAACTACTGCACAAAAAGTGACAGCTATAAAAAGTTCAGTAAGAGACTCTTAAATAGGGCTGGAACTAATGATGATTTTCATTGACTATTCAATATTTTGAAAACAAAACAAAACTACCAATTATAAGTTCCCGGGAACCAAAGCCGACATCTTCTAATTTCCCGTTTTGTCTCAGAAACTCTAAAATGTGTTTAATTTACAATGATACAATAAACAGTGGATTATTAAACTGACTCGTTTTCTGACTGACAGCACAGATACATGTGATATGTGTCACTGCTCAGCTACAAACACAAATAAATTAAGAGCTAATTTCACATAAACTGTGGTTAAAAACAAAAAAAAAAAAAAAAAGAAAAAACGCTTAACCTCAGTAACTCAGGTCAGTCCATAGAGGCAAACAAATGCACCTGGGTAACTACAGCCGGGACAGGAAGTAGTTCACTGGAAGAGTCACTGGAAATGTCACAGGCAGGAATAACTGGACCACAAAGGAAGATGTGCAACATGGAGAAGGAAAGTGTCTGGTATTTATACACTGAGGCCAAATGAGGGAACAAGAAACGCCTCCGTGAACAAGAGCCACCATGAAAAGAGTCGCTTTATGTTCTACACATCACGTGACCACATGTTGATGTAACCTCCTTTCATCAACTCCCTCCAGTCAGACGACTGGAGGGAGCGGGAAACTCAAGAGGGGTGACTGCTGTGCAAATGAGGAATGGCAGGATCACGAATGATTCATAAAAATGCAAAGCCCAAGGGAAGAGATTCAGAGTCTACAATATAAAAAAAATATATGTTCCATAAATATATGTTGAACTTGTCTCTGAGCTCTGTGAGGCCTATACATACACTATTCTATGACCTTGGTGAGCTAGGTAAAGTTAATTAGCATTTCAATACAATAACACTAATAAAAATATGAATGCTACTGCTATTACAAATAACAATAACAATTGTTATGTGATGTGATTTGTTAGCAAATCTAATTTTCTCCACTGGGACAATAAGAGTTTAAACTGAACTCAGATCTGCCTGGTGTTCGCTGCTGCACCTTCTGTTTACTGTACACAGAAATCTGATGTGTCAGATTCCTGAGGGCCCAGGATGGGCACCCGGGTCAGTCCAGGTCAGATTCAGATCTCATCAGAGATCAAGACTGAAAAGGTGAGTGGTCCTAATTGGTGGTGAAGTGCAGAGCAAAGTGCTGTGTCTTCTCTATGTCCTGTGTCAGCTCGTTTTACTTGAGTGCTTTTGACTGAACTCCCACCACACACACACACACACACACACACACACACACACACACACACACACACACACTTGTAGTACATGAGAAAGGTGCGAGAGAGAGTAAATAATCAGCTGCAGTGAAGCATAAAACTTTGATTCATGGCAAGAAAACATCAGACTATATAGGTGGATTCCTCAACATGGAACGTTATGTTGTCTCCTGGATAATTAATAATAATAAAAACAGTCATAGAGGTTTATGTTACATGCATCAGTTTTTAATTTTTATTATCATATATATCTTTTCTTTCCTTTGTCGTTTGGATTGTAGTAGGTATATGAACTATTTGTCATAGTCCCTGCAGGTCACAACTTTCATTAAAATATTTAATGTAGCATACAGCAGTCTTGTTATTGCTGAACTTGGATCAGACCAGAGCTACCAGCATTTAACACATTTTCTAAATATTGTGTTTATATATTTTTCATTTCCGGTCCACACCATCAACACGAGCTCTGTTTGGCATCACGTTCGAAAGCGTGAAATCATCCATTAAGGTAAATATAATGAAATTATCATCCACTCTAATTCATGTATTTTGGTTTGAGCTTCATGTTGTAACAAATGGAGGAGAAAAAAAAAGGACTGTATAGAACACACACACAGAAAAGTGTACAAACATACACTCTTAGTGTGTTTGATGTGTTTTCTACAGCCCTCCACTCCAGTAGCAGGAAGGAGCCACTTTTGCCGCCAGGGAAAACCATCATGTAGAACAGCTGCTTCAGGCGGCAGCTGATTAAATTATTACCTGCTTGATGTGACCTGCCTGCTGCTTTGCAGTTTACCAGCTACTCGAAGTAAACAAATCCTGGAAAACAACCGCTGCTCCCACGACTCTGACGTGAGTTTCGATTTGTGAGAAGAAAAAAAAACGTGTTTCTGAGTCACTGTCAGGGACAGAAATTACGATCCCACAAATGACAGAAACTTTATGCCTGGTGGTTCTCAGTTTTTTGGGGGGAGGGGTTGTTATGTTACCCTAACAAATCATTAGAGAGCATTTTGCACTGGTGATTTCTTACCAAAACACACTGTGTGTATCTCAAGGCCTAAGCAATGGGCTGGATCCACTTCTCTCATCATAAAACAAACTGTATTGTTTGAGTCCATGTTTTGTGTCTTCCTCTTCCCTGCCTCTGTTAGCACACTGATGTGGTTCTTAGCCATTGTCTGTGGATCACTGGAACAGACTTAAGAAAGAGTGGTTGTGTCTTTTTATTTCTCCAAGTCAACAACAACCTGTGTAGGCTATGAAAAATTAGAGTTTAACCGAAATATGTTCGGTTACACAGCATCGACGGTGATGTGGTGGTGTGTTGTACCAAAGCTCAGCTTATGAAGCGCTGTTATTTTGACTGGGCTGTTATTCTGATTATTAATTAACACATTTGACGTGTCATTCACTACAAGCTATTATCACCAGAGTGAAAAGAAAAACAAACAGTCAAAGAGAGACAGATGCACCTCAGACTTCACCTTGTACTTTGAAAACTAGTTTAAAGTTCAGCGATCAAACAGCTGTTCCGTGTTAAAGTGTTTTCCTCCCTTCCAGCAGTGATGCTGATTACACTCGGAGGTGAGCAGTGGGCCTAGCTGCCGATACAACTCATTTAATAGCACACTCTATGCCTTCATGGTCCCATTTAGATGATTGATTCTGGGTATCTGAACCAGCTCAGCTATGCATTAGTGATGAATGGCGCTGTGATTTAATGTTCTCTTGTGGAGGCACTTGGCAATCAGCTAATTCTGTAAACAACACAACACCTGTGTTCTAGAGGGAAAAAAACACTGAATGTCACAATAAACATGATTTCACAGAAGAATTAGTGCTGAGGTGTTTAAAATATTTTCTGAACATGAATCCTTCATATGTTTTTTTTTTTTTTTTGGCTTCTGTCTCTCCCTTGTGGTTGAGCTCCTACTCACTTTGGAATTTCACATACTGGTATGTTACGAAACATGAAATTTTATCTGGAGTGGTTGGAGGTTTACATGGCTGGCTGTCACATGAAATATATTTGATAAAGTGTCTCTTCATGTAAGGTATTTGTGGGTTAAATGGCTGCATGCTTGAAGGAGATTTCTATAATCTCCTTTGATACAAATGGGATGCAGGATGAGCCACAAAACCCTCGGGGCACAATGACATAAATCCCCTGTTGCCTCGGTCACAGTGCGCAGTTGTGTGATTTTTAGTTAAACCATCACAGAGGACATTGTGTTACATGGACTGTCGACATTAGTATTTGTATCAAAACACATCATTCCTTCAAGCATCAAGGACAAAAGAATGTGTCCTATTTTCTCCGTCTCCTGCTCAGGCAGATGGATAAAGGCCCTGCAGCAGGAATTCTGATGAAACTGGGCTGTCTGGCAGTGATGGTGACGGCTTAACACACTGTTCTAAATGAACTTTTTGGCTCAGCTACTGAGGACTGGTTGAAATAACATCTCAACACAAACTGTTGTGCAGAGCTCAACAGGTGTAACTGAGAAAAGAAAAAAAAACACGTACAGTTTTCTTAATATCGCTCTGAGACTGAGTGGAGTAGTGAGCAGAAGTTGATCACATAGTCAGGCATTGGGGTACATGTACTTACATTACACATCTACACATATTTAATTTACATTCAGAGAATACGCTCGTTTCCAAAACAGTCTATTGTATCTATAAACCTTTGATAAACACCTCAGGCAGTCACCATTCTGATTTAATAAATCTGATATTCTCCACCATAGAACTCTGGACTTAATGAAATGATTAGCATTGCGCTGGCCCATTAACACCTGAGCTGGTACAATATTATTAGAAAACAGACTGAGATCACTGATCCTTGCAAGACAAAGACCGGGAGCGAGGTCATTATCAAAGTTATGAGCCACATTTACTGCTGTTAATTAATACGACTTTTCAAGTGTTCTTCAGCAAGAGCACATAAGGGCTCCATCTATCATCCCAGGGCATTTTAGGAATATATCAGCATATTAAGTGGTTGACATTACAGTTTATCATCAGCACTGATTAGCACCTGCATCTCACAATACATTTGGAAGTCACAAGAGATGTCATTAAACTACAATTTGAATTAGTTACTAAAAAGGCAAAGAAAAAATACCAGGGAGGATGCAACATTAACACTGACCTCTCCCAACAAATTACCTCTTATTTCTTCTCAAAGCCTCGTTATTCATATTTGAACTTCAATTGAAGGATTTTCTGCACCTCCGTAGACTAATGCTACTGAAATGCCTCCAGGCCCAGCTAGTTGACTTGGCAATACAGTCGGCATACTAAAAACCAGACTGTGTGTTGCTAACGAGCTACCCTCTTGAATAATTTGTTTTGATGCTAGCATCAGGCTAACAATAACAAAAACAGTTAAACTGCCTGTTCGAAGACTGCGGCTGAATTTCATGGCACTCCAGTACTTCCTGGAGGCAGGGCCACAGCAAATGAACAGGGCTACAGTGTGTCATGGTCCTTCATTAATATCATGAACATATTGTTATCATATCCATTACATTTCCAAGAACTGGTCAAGCTGTTGCTGTAGTTTTCTGATGTATAAAAGTTACATTAAGAATCTGCAGATTAAACAAAAGATCAAACATCATGCACGGAGGACTTTGGAGAGCAGAGCCCCAGAGACACTGTAGTTTTATCCTTCTTAATCTCCAGGCCAACCAGGTGTTAAGATCTTAACGACCAGTACGGCTGCACCATCATGCTTAACAGCATTTTTGTTGCTATTTTTCTGTTACCATCATCATTATACAGTTATCTGGACTTGGAGGAGTTAGATGCGATCACCATTCCTCATCACACCTACAAATCTCTAATTGGTTGTTTTTCCAAATGGGGATGATGTAGTTGGATGATTTATCCAATCAACTTAACTTTTAACGGTGGAAATCTCTGTTGTAAAGATTTTAAAACCTTTAAAACCAGGTTGCAGCCTGTAAGAATCCGACCGGCTGTATTTTCCATTGTTTTGACCTGTGTGTTTATCTCCAGCGTGTTGGATATGAAATGAAACGAGCTTAAAGTGATGAACTGACGTTTTGGAGACAAGAATTTCACTCAACAACAGTACTCACTGGAGAAAGTCCTTGCATGGCTACTGACAAAATTAAATAAAAGAATTACCTCCCTAAAAATCTTTTTAATGTGACAGCAGTGTGATGGATCATGGCCTTTAGGGTCTCTGTGGGAACAGGAGAATGCAGAGTCTTGTTAAATAAAAGACTCGAAGCACATGAACTCGAGATTCTGCTGCATACAGTCAACCAGGAAAAATAGGAAGGAGCAGAAGTAAACACACGATAACCACAAAGGAGAGAATGGAGGGAGTAGGGAGTGAGAGAGGGAGCAGAGGGAATGTCATTATGGTAAAGACAAAGGTTTTGTTTAGAGCCACATCTTGAAAATAAATGGAGCTTCAAAGTCTGCACGGCTGAGGAGACTATTTACACAAATTGCTTACGTGTAGGCAATATAATGGCTCACAGCCTGAATCAACACTATCATTTCTCACATGAGGAGAAGTCGCTGAGATTAAAGCCCTTTCTACTGACGAATGGTCTTTGCTTTAAATCATACAGAATCAATAACTTGTGAGACATGAGCTAATTTTGTTGCTTCTTCATCTAAATTATCAACCAAGTCTGCCATCTGTGTTTCATTAGGCTCTGTAAAACTACTTCCATAGCAATATGTAAAAGATGAAAGGAAGTTACATCAACATGTGGTCATGTGATGTGTAGAACATAAAGCGACTCTTTTCACGGTGGCTCTTGTTCACGGAGGCGTGGAAATTGATTGGATTTGCTTTGCAGCGTGCTGCGGAAACAAAGCCGTCGGTTGCCTGGGGACACAGTGAGCTTTGTAACATAATTCAGTCACATGCATGCAGATATGCTTTGACCCGGTGAACTCCAGCACAAACAAGGCGACAGTCAAACTACAGAACTCATCAGGTTGAATTTAACAGAGAAACTAATGTATGGATGTGTGCAGCTGAGAAGCTACTGGGAGATGGAGGTCCTCACACGACCTGCAATTTACATGATTAAAACTCATAGGCAGAGTGTAAAAAGTACAGAGAGACAGAAAGAGGTAAAGACTGTAGCACTGAACTGTCCAGGGGCCCAAAGGATCAGAGGCCCTAGAATCTGGACCCCTGTGCTGTCCAACTGTGTCTACTGGACAACTGAAATTAACATGTCCCAGTCATATTAAGTGAAAATGTGATCTGGATGCAAAACGCTTTTTGTTGCTGTGGCAGTTTAGCTGTATATAAATGTACTTTCTGGGAGAAAGAGTTTGTTATTGACATTTCTCATAGCAGGGTCGAACAGCTCAAATCTGCTGCCGCCTCAGCAGCCTCCACTCTTCTGGTTTCAGGCATTCCACAAGATTTTGGGAACCTGGCTGCAGGGATTTGCTCCCATCTGCCCTCAAGAGCATTAGCGAGGTCACCACCGACTGGCTCGGCTCGCAGTCGGAGTTCCAGTTCATCCTGAAGGTGTTGGATGGGGCTGAGTCTGGGGTTCTGTGCAGACCTGCCATGTTCCTCCACACCAAAATGGCAAAACTGATTTTTTATGGACTTGACACTGGGCGCTGGAACATGACCACGCTGAAACAGGAAGGATCTTCTCGAAACTTTTGCCACAGAGTTGGAAGCACACTATTCTCTGAAATATCACAAATGCTTAAGCATTGTGATTTCACTTACGTGGAACTAAAGGTTCTGGTCCAAACCATGAATAACAGCCCCAAACCTAAAGTACACAAACATGTATACTGGTGTTATTTGGTGGAAACCAGAATCCATTGCTGCTGGTAGATGTGTTGTGTTTTGCAGTAAGCAAATGGCTAAAATAGCAATCAGTTAGGCAGCTGTATTAATAACAATATCCCCTTCACATTTGATCTAAATCTATCCCGCAAAACAAAATGAACATTACAAAATAAAGGTGTGTGACAGAGTAAAGAGTCACTTTCATAGCTTTCAAAATGTGTCTCTGCTGCTTTAGAAAAATCTTCATTCACCTCTGAAAATCAGGGATGAAGTCCCGCTCTTAGCGCCTGCACTCGTACAGTCACGCTCCACTACAATCACTGCTCACATCTCTGCCGATTTTCACTTCTGCTCCTTTCACTTTCCTCCCCCACACCAGCTATCTGTCCGTCTGTCTCCATGAAAGCAGCATCATCACGAGCTCGGGCTCCCTCCAAATCTGTTGTGATGGAGCACTTTATCATCCCACACACACTAATGGAGGGAGAGAGAAAGAGACAGACAGGGACCAATTACCATCTCGGTGCTATACTTAAACCCCAGAGATTCTGGGGTTGTCTCAGGTTTTTCATTATGCAGAAGATCTTGTTCTTTTCATCGAGCTGGCTTCAGCTCAATTCGAGAACTGTCATAACTTCCTCTAAGAGAAGTAAACTCATGAGGAGAAAAACTGTAAATCAGTGCCGAGTGGCGTGCTAAAGCTTTTTTCTCCTATATTAACAAGTGCAGTTGTTGTGTCAGAAATTCACACCTAATTATACCAACACAACACTATTAAAGAGCTCAGCTGTGAAGGCTGCAGCCTTCATTCCGTTTTTGTGATGTGATGTTTTTTGTGAGACATTGAAATCTCTCGACTAAATAGTTCAATCAACAGGAAGCAAAAAACACAAATGTTTTCAAACAGCATGAATCATTGTTAGAAACTTATTTTCAGCCCATGTTTCCCAGACAGGTAATTGTTTTGTCAGATTCTTGGGAAAAATCAACACAACATCAATAAACATATTTCATTTTTCTGATATATGATGCACAAGCATAAGTTGCACCATTAGAAACATCTGCTGTGCCAACATTTAAGGTTCTAATGTTTCTGTTAATCGTTTTAGAAAATAATTCTATAAAAAGCACAAAGCCTGGCAGGTAAACCATCTGAGCCACAGCTGCTGACGATGTTCAGACAGAATTGTTGAAAAGGTTAGCGAGTTGTTTATCAGACACCCACTGACTGAAAAATAATCCACAGTCTTTCTCTCACAGAAAACAAATGAGTGTGTGGTGAGAAGGGACACTCCAAACTCCCCTGCTGGATGCATCCACCCCTGCAATCACACAGTTGTTCATACAGTTGTTATCAGAGCCTTGTATTTAATTCAGTTTATCAGTCAGAGTTGTTATGTTGTGAGATGTAACCTGCTCATTTACTCTGTGTATAATTATTTTGTCAAATTCTCAAAAAATAACTTTTGATAAACCACCAATAAACAGACCTACATTTCCTAATATCAGCAGCTCACTGTGTGTGAGTGTGTGTGTGTGTGTGTGTGTTTCCACATCATTTTCCCTCTTTAAAAGAAACAACAGCAGCTCCTAGAAATTAGGTTTTTAAACTAGTCATTTGTTTTGCCAGCTCTGCGTGGTTGGGGTCTCGATTCGCGTTCTGGGTTCCACATTTGGTCAGATCTTCAGTATTATAACAAGAACACGAGTACCTTCCATAAAAACCCCACGGAAAAAAAAAAAAAGTGGTTTTTGTGCCCAAATGATAAATGTTTTTTTTTTCCCCAAATCTTTTTCAGTTTCTGATGAGAAACAGACTCATACAAATGATTTTTGTGACGGTTCTGGAAAGCAACAACGTTCTCCTGTGTCAGATCACAAAACACCGGTCATTTTGGAAAAAAAAAAAAACGTGACAAACATCATATTTAGTTATTCAGTTTTGAAGAGTTGTTGACACGAACACACACTACCTGTGATATATTTAAAACAGCATTCATCTTCAGTCTGCTATAATCTCGTGTCATGTTGTGACGATACTGTTTCTATGACGTCAAACTGAACAGCGGGTCACAGTCAGGCCTCCTTCAGTTTTAGCCTTTAGTTTGACAGTGGAGGCAGAATTAACTCTGCAGGAAGAAAAATAATAACAACTGTACAGAAAATTGTTATCAAACCTGTTGAACTCTCTGCTGCTTAACTGCACAAAATAACTGACAGATTACATCTGTAACAAGATCCGACATCCATCAGATAAATGACACCACACTGCCGGCAAACACGGCCCCAAAAGCATTTCATTATCCTCTGATTTTCCTCCTAACTGTGAAAAGACAGGAGCTGAGTTTGTCAAAGACGGCATCAGAGCTAAAAATGGAACATGATTGACGTACAGGTGCATATGGTACGATAAGATGTAACCTTCCCCACGAAGTGAACAGGAAACTAAATGCTAAAAATGAAATTTCCTCTGCCTGAACAGATGTTTCTCACAGGGCCCGTCTCCCTTTTTACCCCCAGAAATCTCCCTCTTCTTCCAACTTCCTGTCTCGCCTTTTCCATTCCACCACTCTCCTTCTTTCATTCATCTTTTGCACCTATTTCTCTCTCTCTCTCTTTCTCCCTCATTATCAGCCTCTTTGTCTTCCTGTCTTTCTTCCTCACTCACTACATTTGTTCTTCTTCCAACATTTCATCTATTGTCCTCATGCAAATGAATCTTTTTAGACTTTCATACAGTATTTCTACTCATTACCTGAATTAGCTTCCTTTGTTCTTTTGTCTTGCATTTTTTTTTTATTATTTTCTGCAGTTCACCAGTGTGAGACTGTGCTTCATAATTCAAGATACATTTTCAACATGTTTAGTTGAAGAAAGGTTTGTGGAACATCCGATACAGAAAGAGTTCATCCTCTGTGGAGCATGACTGTGCTCAGTGTAGTTAGACCTCTTACATACGAGTGAGTGTTCACAGGAAATGTCATAGAAATCTGGCCATGATTTATTGCAATGTCCAGCTCTGGAACATCTAACTGACTGTTGGTGCTGTCGTCTATGGAGCTGGATGAGGTCTGTGTACGTTTGACTTTAAACACACGAGAGAGGACACTCAGTGTTTAAAGTCAAACTTCTGTGAGTAAACCATGGTGAAACTGCAGAACTGTGCACATACGGTATGTACTGTCCAGAAAACTTTATTTAAACCTTAGCTGTCTGTGTGGGCGGCTCCCTTGGTAACGGCTGACTGACGATTGAGCCGACGTTGCTAGGAGATGCGCTGTCAACTTCCCTGGTGTTTCACTGACTGGAGTAAGTCAAGTCTCTTTGCAATGCTTCAGCTCACAGCTCTCACTCACTCATAAAAATAAAATCGTAGAGAAGTTGGAAAAAAAATAATTGTGTCAGAGTTGGTGAAATGCGCTCACAAATTATAGAAATAAAAGCAGATGCTCCACAACATATATATGTCTTGTGCACTGGAACCAACTGAAACAAAAGCACAAGTTCTGCACCATCGGATGGGCTCAGCATAATCACAGCTGTGAAATATTTATGAGTTGGAGGGCACCATCCATTTTGTACTTTTGGACTATTTTTGCGGCTGCACCTCTGCTCTGAAGTTTTTTTTTTTTTAACACTTCTTTCTTTGGGAATATTTAAGTACAAGAAAGTCAAGATGTCAGTAGAGTAAGAGAGGGAATTCAACTTGACATTACAGCACCATCACAAAGCGGCTCTTCAGGCTAACTGACTGTAGTGATTGTAGACATTGTCATGACCTTCAAACTTTTTTTTATTTTTCTGCTTGCCTGAGCTGAGCAGTTTTTTCCTCATAATTCTTTTTAAAGTTCTTTCACACATGATGTTGAGGACTTCTCTTGTTGGGACTCTCTGTCAGGCTGAAGCCTTTTCCCCTAGAAAACAACTCGGTTATTTCTCAGTGCATGCAGATTTGAAGGTGACCGTGAAGTTCACTCCACATCTCCACGGTACAGATGACTTGCTTCTCTCGTCTCTCATCCACACCCATATAAGGAGCAGGGGACACACTGAGGATGTTCTATAAGCTGAATCTTTTGCCTGTCGACTCTGCTGATTGTATTTTCCTGTCACTAAATGTTCATCCACACTGAAACGAGCAGAGATGCTCAAATGTGTGAACTCGAAGTCCCCATCCCTCCCACTCTGCAACCAGCCCTTTGCTGTTCAGTATGATACATGCTGGATGGGCTCCAGTGCCCTCTATTTCTCTTCTTTCCACCACCAATCCTCCTCTTTCTCTCTCCCTCTCTCTGCCCCCACGTCCCCCCTCTCCATCTGTTAGTCAGATGAAAAATTGGAGAAACATTGTTCTCACCATTTCCCATAACCCAAAATAGACCTGGCCTACTAAAATGGCCCCTTCTTCACCTTCACATCAGGATCAAGCCAAGAATATCTCCTTTAAAAGAGAGAAAGAAAAAAGAAAAAAAAACTTTTCTCTATTTTTTTTTCATATTAAATTTCCATCGCATAATTAAATGACACTTACTCACTGGACAGTGTTTAACAGTGGTAGTTACTTCAGTCTCTACCAGTAGACATACTTTAAAAACACATTTTGACAACCTGTGACAGTGACAACTTTAAAATGCACAGGAACTGACTGAAGGCTTATGGACAACCTGTATATTTATTTATGTTTGTTTGTCTGTTGCTGTAAAAATAATAACAACAAAGTGACAATTCAAAGACACGTGGAAACAATCTGGCAATGGATATAACGGAAGTGCTTCAGACTCATGACAACAAAATTATATTGAACATATAATAAAAAATTCTAAAAGTCAGAAACTTCTGTTTCCATCTGTTATTATTAGTTGTATTATAAGGTAGAACTGTCCTTTGCTACATATTCTGGACGACACAATAAAAAGTACATTTACTACATAAATGTATTACTATGTCCAAACATGGACGCTGAGGAAAAACTGTGAGATTTTTCTAAAATTACACTTCACTCTGACAGTCAGGAGGGTTTCATGATAGGTGTATATCTTGAGACACTTTCCAAATATTAATGTGCAGAATAAACAAAAAAATGTATTTGTCTCTCCCTCAATTTATCAGACTTCCTGTATGACTATCCTGTCTCCCTCCAAACAAAATGTAACCACAACCAGAATGTCACAGCCCTCAAATTCAATTCCCATAACAGAGAACACTGCACGAATACAGAACAATACATTTTCTCCAGAAGCCTCACAAGTGACTCGCAGGCTTTTGTGCATTTAGCTTGCTCTGTCGTCTTGAGTGCAGATAACCCAGCACTGAACCCGAGCAGTAAAATGAGATGAAACATAAATACTGGAAATAAACATTTTACTAATAAGCTACAGAAAGGAGGCTTCTGAGAATCAGGTGCATGAAAACGTCTGTTCGTGTTCCTGCTGGACGATTTGGTACTTCATCAAAGTGGGGGTACAGAAGTCAGGGAGGTGGATGAGCATGTAGCATGAAGTGTTTCCTTAAACCATAACTACGTGAAACACACTGAAACCAATGCTCCCTGACATGACCACAGCGTAACCTGAAACCTTAACCACTTAAAACCCATTCCACCGCATCGCAGGATGAAATAAAGATAACTGAGGACAGATAAGAACATGGCGCCTCACAAACTACATGACGTTTGATGTCAATAAAAGTTCAAGAAGAGTGCAAAAGAAGTATCCAAACAAGCAGCCACTCTTGGGTTCATGGCAAATTCTTCAAAATTTTCTGAATTCTAAAAAAGCTTATCAAATCCTAAACGCAAAAACACGAGGAAGCAAAATTTTCATGTAAAAAATACTCAGAAAATAATGCAGAAAAAAACTGCGTGTGAAAGAAATGTCGGATCTAAATCAAATTTCAGTGCTTCTTTGCAAACGTTCACCACAAAGTAAATTATTCAATAAATTCTCTGAAAGGCGGCAAAAAGTGTTGTCTTTAAAAGTTAATTCCGTACACTGACAGACTCACACATACACATGCTCAGTCTGGCATATACTCATACATATTCAGCACCTGCAGTCCTTGTATAGAAGCAGCGGACCTAATCTCTGCCACATACTGTTGGGTGTAGCACGGCATGAAAGATGCATGCACGGCATTTTGGAAAGAGGTTACACCCCAGGAGGGAATGACTTTCATTCTGTTTTGTTCTGATTGGATCATTGTTCTTTTTTAAAAGTAGTAGATTTCTCTCTGCAGGGCTGCAGAGTCTGAATGTGAAGTGAAGGTCATCCTGTTGGTCCAGAATTGAGTCATGCACTGTTTTAAAATAATTGAACTATATCAGCAGAGCTCTGATGGGTTTTAGTGTAGAGGGAGGTTATTTTCTGGTTTCTAAATAGGTTTGCTGAGTAATGAAGGTCATTCTGTATCTTCTCTGTGACAAGGCGTGGCGTTTTATCTCTGAATTGCAAATGGGAATGATTGTGGAATTAAGGTCACCCTCTGGGTCCATAATAATGTGTTGTAATGTTAAAATAAATCGAGTACTTTTCCCAGGGACCTGAATCTGTTTGGTGGCTGAATCGAATCCGTTCAGTTGAAAATATCTAAATCAAATCAATATTTTTCTGTCCAAATGTATTACTGTGCTAAATTCTGCAGCAGGCAGAAAGAAAACCTGGGCTCAAGCTGTGTTTAACTGTGGTTTTGCACCAGGAGAGTTTAAAGAGTTTAAAATGTATCATGGGAATCACACGTATGTTTTGTCACACGCTCCACTGTGACTGTGACTGTGACTGTTTTCATCCTGCAGACTTTTGATTGTCTAAGAAATTGTCTGGCCATTAAAATGCAGATGGAAACAGCAGGCAGGGCTGGATTAAGCAGAGGGCCTGTGTGATTTCTACGACTTCGGCACAAAGCACACATTGCGTATGTATTATTTCATCTCATCAGAATTCAGCTTGGCGTTTTCAACAAGGTTCAACGAGTGATTTTGAACCTCCTACAATTTTAATGTCAACCAGCTAATGTGTATTAAAGGATAAGTCAAAAGAATCCTTACATGCCATTCGTACTGGTCACTGTAATCATTCCTCCTCTTCACACGGGCAGTGAAGAGATCCCTCTGTAACACAGCTCTGCTGTAGGAAACGAGGAACAAACTCTGCAGACCTCATTCAGTGCACCGACGCATACGAAATGTCAGCCGAATAAATCAGTCTGTATAAAGCCAAGCTACTGGACTGGACAAACAATGATTCGTGAGTGTGTGTGAGTATCGAAACAGACCTCTAACAATTTGAATATATCATTTTAATCTTTTCTCCAAATGTTATTATGAAGAACTAATGGCAATAGAATAACTTGAAAAATAAAATAGTGACAGTGATATAATAATAAACTTCTACTGTACAAAAAACACAAACCAGCTCTGTGTGGCAGCTTTGTGTAAATTCACCAGTCAGAGGCAGCAGATTGGAGGAAATGAAGGCTCAGCAGTACATTGCTTTTGTGTCCATCAGTTAAGTGAACCTTTTTACATGGCAGCTAACATCAGCCAGAAAGCAGCAGCCACTTAAATAGTGCAATCTGGTGACTCTGAAAAGATATGTCCATTTCATTATGGCAATGACCAATAGACATACACACCCACTCATACATCTCTCTATGATGGTCCAATTAAAGTAATGCTCTCTGGCGTGATGTGCTGCCCTTGCTATATTGCAAAATGAAACAATAAAACAAGAATAATGTTTTTTGTCCCACACAAACAAACGTTGTGCTTGGCTATAAACTGACACGGCTCAGCCAAATACTTGTTGTCTGCCAGTGAATCTGTGGCTCGAAGGCCAACGTGAACATAAAACAGACCCAACCGGCTTGTAACATTTACAGGCCACTACCCTGGCTCAAAAAAAAAAAAAAAAAAAAAAAGAATTTAATGAATAAGAAATTCTTGGACAGATGTAGCCTTCACTCTACCAAAGTCCCACGTTTTTACTGTAAGCTTGCAGAACTACAGCCGAACTTTCGCTAAACAGTCAGAGGAAAGTCATGATGGGCTTTCTTTCAGACGACATAAAGTTGATTTGATAACTACCGAGCTGGGAAAAGTGAGTCCTCTGTAATGACACACTTTTTGCTCTATTCAGTGACGATATCAATATCACAAAAAGAAGAAATGTAGTCTATTCAGTGCATCATTCTTGTCCCTGTACCTCCTGACTCAATGTTCAGCAGGTATAGAAGATATTCAAGTTGGCCAACCAAATATGAAGCTAGCACACACAGTAATATCACCGAGGCTGGCTGCTCATCATTTTTACTGTATAGTCAGTGTAAAGAAATACAGCCGAGACCTGCATGGGTCCAAGAATATGTATTTATAGCAGTGGACAGTGTCCATGGCAACAAGCATCATCATGCCCTCTTTCAATACGGCACTAACGACCTATCTAAACCGGTGTATGTATATGTACATGTACGATGACAGCATGAAAGAGAAAGGGCTGCTACATTTGCCAACACCAAAGAAAAGGGCATGGAGAGCTAAAGAAAACCATAAAGCATGTTTAAACCTGAGACACGTAGCATTTAAAATCTCATGACTCATTCTGATGTCCCAGAGATCCACAGAGATCCACAGTGTCAGTGCGAGCACATCCATGGAAATGAAAATGGAGATAACAGTTGCATTCACAGCAACTCCTCCTCCTTGTTCCTCCTTCTAGTCCTGGTCCAGGACCGTCACGTGTCACAGCCTTCAAAGGGAACCTGAACATCTCAGCCGCTCAGTCGTCAGCTTTTAGAGACGAGTCTTCATATCAATCCCTGCTGCCAAGAATGAGCTTTGTATCATGGATCATCTTCTACTTCATTCACTGAACATTCAGTGTGGATTATAGGAAGATAAGATGGTAAATTAGCTAAAACACTGGTTAGTACCACATCCACAGCGTTAGCTGGTTCTTCCTCCAGTGTTGCTGCTCGCTGAAGAAACACCAGAGAAAGACGCAATGTTTTTTTGAAGTGGAGCTAATTTCAACAAACTTGTGTAAAATGTGTTTTCATTTCATTTTAATGGTGTCTAAACTCACAGATGGGTGTGTGTGGCCCATACACCTGCCCATCTACGGATGCATCGTGTGCACGCGCTGCAAAGACCTTTCTCTTTGAATTTGTCGGCACATGAACACATTACTGAAGCCAGTGAACAGGAAAACCGCTGCACCAGTTACTCTTCCTCACATCAGAGCTTTCTTTTTGTGTTTTACTGTAGATGGTTACAGTTGCAGTTTGTGTTTGTGTTTACGGACATTTTAAACAGCTTCAACCTGTTTCTTCAGACTGAGGCAATCTTGGATGTTCAGCCTGCACGGTCTGCATTCAGGGACCCATGGACATGCACAATGAACCCATTTTCTTGGCGATCGGGTCTACGTTTTATGTCAGTGTACCATGCAATCGAAATTAATTAAACAGTGTTGTCTTCAGTGCTCTACGTGTTGCAGTCTTAAACGTATCAAATACCCATTTACATGAATCCAGGAATCTGGAGAGAAGCGTGTTATTTACAGCCTCCATATCAATAGATAATTACATACTCACAATGCAGTTTTTCTGATGCAACGCCAACCCAATCGCTGTCTGTCAATTACTTCTCCACTTTTACTTATTTCTCCCCTCAGTGGCTGTAGGTTGTGATTCGTCTCTCTGCTCTCAGAGCCCCTCTGGCTTCCAGTTATCAGTCATTTATTCTCTAATCTCTCCATCCAGGAGCAGCCTTGGTCTGGCTCCATATGGCAGAGAGCTGAGGTGGCAGCTGGCCCTTTATCACAGCACAGAACCCGGCCAGGTTACACACCAACACACACCAGGAAAAACGCACAAGTAGTACAAAGCACACAGATACAGTGCAGAAGGCAGCAGCACCTGCACTGTTGCAGCCCCTGGCCAGATTACATACTGTGTGACAACCACACACATGCAGTTTAAAATGTAAATGGAGACTAACATGCACTGTAACAACAACACAGGTTGTCCAAGGCAAACACAAGCATTAGTGGACACACAGATTGTCAGAAAAGTGGCACGAACAGTAGACACCAGTGCTGAACACAGACAAAAAGGAATTAGATGATGGACTGGGCTTCGAACACAGTTTGGTGACAAATCTGTGAAGGAAGCACAAAACAAATCTAACTGTAATCAAGATATAAGTCAGAATGAGAAAGCACACAAAGACAGAGTTGTACATTTTGACCACAAAGTCCGGATTCTGTGCGCAGTCAGTTCAAAATCTGCCCTCACGTTTTTTTTTTTTTTTCTGCAGCTCTGTCACTGTCCTCCTCCATCAAAGGTTTCTCTTTGCATTTTACTGAAGAGGGTACAGCTGTTGGAAGTTGAGTGCCTTCTATGGTTTGCCCCTCTGTCATTTTGAGCAGCTCCACATTGTTCATTCGGAGTGATGCAGTGCTCTTCATGTCTCGGTTAGAAGTCACTTCCTTTGTCAGTTCTGCACAGCTTGCTGGAAATCCAACAAGGGACACATATTTTGGCCTTGGTCTCAACAGTTTTTCATCATCTTGTTATTTAACTTTATTTATTCATGTAATTTCATCACAATCTGTTGTAAACCACGGTCTGTGTCTCGACTTTTGCTGAGTTTGATGATCTTCTGTGGATTAATTGTTTTTGTTCATTTGCACCTCAAACCAGTGTGAAATGGTTTATATGGAAATAAATGAGCTGAAAGCAACAACTAATTAATATTTTAGAAACACACACAAACTAATTATTTTAACGTTTCTCATCATATTTAGTTTCACTGTATTATCTTTTGAGTCCAGGACCATGTGATTAGCTGAATGCTGAGCGAGCAGGGATTACTGACAACAAAACCTATTCTTAAATCCATACAAGGATGATGCTACAGTACTTTATTAACAGCTCTGAGCTCTTGGCAAAGCATCTGTACATGTTTATGAATTGTCAAGATGTTCGCTAAATGCTAAGAAACAGAAGAACTGCAGCTGATGTTCATGCTTTTCATGGGTAAGTATTTTTTTTTGTGATCACAATCTCTTTTTTTACGACCCTGGAGATAAAACACCTTGTGACAGTTCGTGACAGCAGGTACAAGACGTCTGAGCAGAGCTGTTTTTACGTCCACATCCTCCTTGTAAATACCAAGAGGATGAATATTTTCTCTGACATGGATACGTTGGCTTGTTTTCAAAGTCAGTCAGTCCATTCATGAATCCAGCCTGGTCCAGTCCAGTCTCACTGACTGCTCTGTATGGTTGGGACAGAAGCTGGATCATTCAGCGGTCTAATGTATTATCAATTACTTGATTTCTGTCTGCTCTGGGTCAGATGCATTGATACAGTGTGGGCTGACAGTGAAAGCTCCATTGTCCAGACTGTCGATGCAGCTCAGCTAGAAGCCAAACTGGCATCAGTAATCTGTGTAATGTATGTGGTGACTTAGGCCTGCGTAAGGGCAGCTTATTAATCAGGTCCAATAATCTACTGCGTTATCAATACGTTGTTGGCCAGTCTGAGCCAAATCTATTGATACAGCAGTGGTTTCTGCTCTAATATGTAATGAATGGGGAGTGTGTAAGTTGGAGGAAAGTAGACTAACATGAATCCATAAAGGCCTCATTTGTAACACTGTTCTCAGTTTATGCTTGAGGGTAATGAGAAGATCATTTCCTCCTGCAGGCTGAACAAATACAAAAGTATTGATTAGTGCAGCTTTAAAGAAGAAATCTAAGATGTAAGAATAGGAAAATTATAGGAAAGTTATCCCTCCATGTTTCATTCATCACCAATCATTTCGCTTTCTGGTGATCATCACAGCCTGCCTTCATCAAATGTCAGATAGCAACAAAATGCACACACAAATGTGCACGAGGACGCACACACGGACGGATTTTGCCGCTGCATAAACACGTGCATTCACATTTACATCAGGGTTACAGAGTCCATAAAATGACACACACAGAACGCATTGTGAAACTGCTTCCACTGATGGTATCTGTTGAAGCTGTGAGGGTTCTTGTGTCTGCAGAATGAATTGCATGAACTTATTCAATCATTTCAGCCTATTTCACTGGAATAAGTAGTTAAAGCAGCAATCTGAATTTCTTACTCTGCCAGTCAATATGGAAACGATCGCTTTGTTCAGCTTTCATGAAGAAAAATCACGAGGGAAATAAAGGCAAAAAGAAGGAGATGGAATGGGAAAAATCCCTCATTTATAAGTTCATTTTGACCATATCTCCATGCGCCTGAATAGTTCATATCTCTGCTTAATGTGGTTTCATGCAGACAAGGATTTGAAGCTGTTAAATGCAAAAGAAGCCTCACGATGACAGATAGTGTGAGAGTCTTTCCTGGCCTCAATCAGAAGGAAAAGAAGACTTCAGGAAATCTGTGTAATGTTACCAAAGTAAAACGTGTGCGAACTTTGATCCCTGACAATTTCTGGAAACTGCCTGCAGATATGACATGGAAAATTCCTCATATTTCAACACTGGATCAGAAAATCAATAACTGTAAAGTAAATAACGGTAAAAAGGGGGTGGAAATGCAATAAACGGATAACACATGTAATGCTCATTTGATTCGACTGCACCAGTTTTGAAATGCAGAAACAGCAGCACAGATTCAAACAGCTAGACTTGTGAATTTCATATTTATTTTACTTTCTAAACATGTAATTTCATCTGTTTGTCTCAATCGACACTTGTTAATGTCAAATTTCATTTGATTCTAGACACTGTCACGGCTGGTAATCTTCCAAAATTAGTATTTGCACATGTTGTGCATTAAACTGAGCCGCTCTTTTTGGTCTAGTTGCTGTGACCCGAGCTACTACTATTAAAACTACTGCAGACATTTTTATGGATATGATTTTACACAACACAGTGAAATGTTTGCGGATCATGATCCACATTAAAGGATTGTCTAAAATAAAGATTTTAATAATGTTCTTCCTTTTACCAGCAGTTACCAGAGTAACAAGGTGTGATTCGGGGGTTGAGGGGGTGGAGTCTTAGTGGACCCTGAAGGGGCTGATCATAACAGATTAATGTTTTACCACAGCTCATGGAGCTAACATTAGCTAAATTAGCCACTGTTGATTTCTGTTGATAACTGATTACACTTGGCTAAACTGACAATGTTTTGTGGAAGAATGGAGGATTAACAGGTGTGTAGTTGATACAGTTTCTTATCCATGAGATAAAACGTCCAAAACCATCTGCATCGTCCTTTATTTACAGCCATTATCGTCCTTGAAGGTCAAATCTCTCCTCCAGTTGATGGATTGGCGGCACCATCTGCCAAACTCATTAAGGCTGCTGTTTGTATAGAGGCTGATGAAGGTATTAAGGTAGCGGCGAGGAGAAAATAAGTTAGAAAATGAGAGGGAAAGTGGATGGGCTGGCTGTGTTTAAAGGAGAGAGCAAAGCTTTATGAAGGTGTTTGGATTGAGAGGAAATGAACATAGTTGACTGGCTGCATATGATCACCACTTAGAGTGGTTGATGGAGCATCAGAAGGAGATGGACCAAAGCATGGCAGAGAGGGAGAGAGAGACTGACAAACAGAGAAAGATCAAAGTACTGGGTTTGCAGGGTGGTAAATACTGTCATTTTAGTTTTGCTTTCTTTGTGTGTACGTTTGTAATTTTGAAAATGGGGATGGAGGATTTAGAGAATAAACAGCCGAGAGAAACCGAGCTGCAGAGTGACTGAAGAATGTTGGATGTTGATACTTTCACTTTTGTTCCTAATGGAATCAGACAAAGACGTTCACATCAAACTCAAGGCCAGCTATTGTCGAAGGTGACACTCAGACCCTGTAACAGTGAGTTAAAAGCAGGAAAAGCTCTCAGTATCATTGAAAACATGTAATTACGAAGTTGTTTAAGTGAAGAGCTCTAAGACACCACTGTAAGAGACGCACCTGTTTGATGGTTGATGCATCGATGCTCTCATCTCCTGTCATATATTACTGTGAGGTACAAAATTCGAACACTACAAAGGATGACAGTTTTTGAAGCTGACTATAGCTGTGATTACTGAAGTGTTTTAGGCCCTTTATCTTGAGATCACAAATTCAGTACTGAAACGTACCTGATATTTAGATCAGACATCATGGCATCTTTAACAGAGCAAAAATGCCAGAAGGCAAAGTGAACAGGTTTACATGTAATATTAATATCACAACTACAGTATGGCTGTAGAAAATGAAATACCGCACCACAAGAACATGATTCCTTATCTGATGAAATGATGAAAGTTGTAGCCCTTAAGATTTTCATTATGCCAATACAAATGCAGCCTTTTCAGTGTATCCACCGCATGCTTTTGTTGCCTCTCCATTTAACAGACAGTCTGCACTGATGATGAATTTCACAGTTTGTCAGACTGTGCTGCAAACAGAACAGCTAAATTAGCTGCTCGGGTGTTTATACTGTATGCTGCACTACGCAAATGCCACTTGTGCTACCACCTGTAAGCATGGGTGATGCCAGAACAACCAGGACTGAAATCTAAAACATGCAACATCTAATTTTATGGCAAGCCATTAAAACAACATTGGCATTTTATCACCTTTTTAGCTGATTTGGCAAAAATTGTTCTGAAACAGTTTCTAATTTACACATCAAAAAGACACGGGGCAACTTATCATTGATTTGGAAGGATGTTCTGATGAATAAATGTCAACATTCACTCTCCTTTTATGTCTTCTTCTGTTTAGCCAGTTAGACAGGTAGTCGTCCTCGTATTGTGTTCAAAATGTTAATATGGTACTCTGCATAAATATGTAAATACTACATAATACTGGTCTGTACACTTCAGAGAGCATCACTTAGTCAGAATCATTAGACTTTCACATCTGTGCAGGAGATCACTCCAAACACTGGAAAACAGGTTGGATATGAATTCATACAGACACTGACGTCCCTGAACACCCAGGCCGAGAAACACAGTGGCCTAGAGGGGAGGCTGCATAATTAGTTTCTGTCAGCTTGTTTAAGGTGGTTCTCACTTTTAATTTCTGTCTTTCTCTCATCGCTTTCCTCACAGTTACCATTAACTCCCAGGATGGGCCCTGGAAACACAGGTGGGGGAGTAAATCAGTGAAAGACGAGTCTTAAAGAGGTGTCTTTTTTTTTTTTTTTTTGGAAGAGACAGAGAAGAGTCAAACAAACAAAGATCTGTATACAACAGGGCAGCAATGAAAACATCAGGAGGGGTCATGAAAAACATGCCAAACTCCAGTGAAACAAAGAGCAAAACTGACAATAGGAATAAAACCAGTATCGTATCTAACATTTTGGTGCATCATTTGTAACAGAACATGCACTGGAGAGGCTGGCTGAGCCTTTGCTGCACAGCAATGGGAACATAAAATAGAGTAAAAGGTGACTTCTGAAACACACACTCATGCAAGTAAACAACAAGTCTGCCAAAAATTGGAGGTTGGCAATTTCACATCACTGCAGAGAGACAAGCACATTATGAACTGCTCGGGGGTCGGAACTGACACATCAGAGACCAACAAAAACCAACAAGAGGCAACAGAAGTCTGAAAAAGGGAACAGCAGATTTTAAACTAGGATGATGGGGCCTATCTACTGTCCCACAGGTGGGATTTTATCCTGGACAAGCTTCGAGGCAACAACAGAAAATACTCTGGGAAAGATAGATATCACAGAAACTTCCAGGTAGTCATACACCTAAGGAATGCAGCTAAGATACAGCCAAGGCTTTCAGCATAAATAAAATACAGAGAGAGAGTTCATTTAATGTAAGGGATGTAGAAAGTACTGCAGGACTGTAGGTGACAGATTTACAGAGGGCGCTGGTCCAGGAACAGCTCTGGGAATGTAAGAGCCTAATCTTTCTTTCTCTGCCAGTTACACCACGAGTCTGTGGGAATACTGATTGTGCATAATTAACTTAAACACAAAGAGAGCGGGCTCCATTGTATTTAACACAGAAGGATCCCTGCATGGAAAATGTTTAATTTGGCAGGTACACACCACCAAACAGAGTGATGGTGTTTTTATAACAAAGTGATTTGAGTGACATTCAGTGTACTCCAGCACTGAACACAAGATGTAATGTTGTATTTGACATGAGTTTACTTTCCTTACCCTGCTTTGTCTAATAATTCCCTTCATTTATCACAGTGACTTGGCAATTCATCAAGAAACTGTTGTTATTATATTTCACTAAATACCAAACGTGTCGATCTAGTGCTGGCACGAGACGAAACGTCAGAGGTTTGTCAAAGTTGGTCGATATCCAATAGTTGTTGAAAAATTTGAGTCTGGACAGACTCTCAGACTAACAGACAGACCAACAGTGCCGTCTCCAAACCCACAGCCCCTGCACGGCTTATTACAAATAATAGCAACAGTCTTCACAGTCTGTTAATTCCACATTTCCCTTTGAAAGACTGCAAATTAGTTTGCTCCCTTGTCAAACAGATTCCGGATATGGTGGCACAATAAATCCAGAAGCAACTTTTAAAACAACATTTTTGGTTGACCTTCGGCTTCAGTTCAAAATAGACATGAACAGAAAACCAAATTCACATGAAGTAGTCTGTTTCAAGCAGGTAGAGATTTTATGGCTTCCTCTGTGGAATGCATCTCCTTCCTAAACCCCCCTGTGTTTACCCACATGATAGATTGCTGTGCTGCAGATTCAGCCAGAAAAGCTGAGCAATAATACAGAAAGCATCAGATGAGAAGGGTAAAGTGGAACCATAAAATAATTCTGCTTCAGTTCCACTCCTCCACTCAGCATACCAGTCATGCTGGGTATTATTTCCATGTGCAATGATAATTTCTCTGGTGAATTACCACTTCTTGACCTTTCATGGCATTAAGAAAGGGCACTTTCAGACATAAATTGTGTATGGAGTGTGCCTCCAGCCTCTTTATCGCCAAAAGAAAGTAAGCAAAGGCAGCAGGAGTTTCACTATGGGAGTTTTCTTTTCGAGTCATGTCGGCTGTGTTGGTGATTGAAGGCACTTTCCCCCCTCTGCCTTGGATTTGCTTACCACCGACTGTAATACAGCATTTGAATAATGGTGTCACTGACATTCATTAAAACATAACAATACACTGATTAGCCACAACATTGAGACTGATAACTGTAGCGCATCCTGCTGACTCACAGGGAGTTTTTCCACTTGTTCTAAATCTAAAATGATTTATGTAATTTTCCTGCGTATAATATGTAAATATACATACACATATATTCCTTAATTCTCTTCAAGCAAGTGATGTTATGCTTTACTTTAAAAAAGAAGAAAAAGTGTTTTCGGTTGTGTTTTATCCAGTTCCTGAAGCTCATTATAATGATGCACAGATGTCTGTGATTGTGCTTGAGTTACCAAAGCCCGAGCGGTGCCGACCTCCGCTTTTTGACCTCAAACTGCTCTGTGATTCATTATTGTTTCAAGTGGCAGCTGATTTTCCTTTTTGTTCTGTAACCTCTGACACACACAATGACCAAATCCTAATTTCTAAACCAGTCAAGCATCACCCTAATCTCCTGTAACCCTTGTATTTGACAGGCATGCATACACAGAGCAGAATGAATGAGTGTGGGTTAAATGAAGATTAGCATTGTTTTACAGAGTGGACTTGAACCCGGGATGGGTTGGAGTCTCTCTCCCTGCTAATCCCGCTCTTTCTATTCCTGCTCTGGACGATGAGAGAGAGAGCGACAGAGAACAGCTCATTCCTCTCTCGGTTCCTCCATCTGTACCAGCCTGAGTTGTGACAATTCAATCTGTTCAGCGTCTTCCTGCATGAATTATGGATAAACCCTGCAACCTCTGAATGTGGTGGGGATTTACGCTTTATAACTCCTCCTGCTCGTGTCACAGCCTCCGTGTGCATTTGAAAGGGGTTGGGGAAAAAATCAAGGTAATTCGTGGAGCATAAAGCAGAGGAAATGCCAGTATTATTATCATCTGATGGCAGACCACTGATTGACTCTTCTGTGCTGCCATTAGCACGGCTCATTCAGGAAGAGCCAGGTCTTCACTTCCCTGATAAGCAATTACTGAGCCGCCGTTCTGTCCCACTGAGCCGAGCTGTAAAATCTGTGTCAAGGTGTGTTCAGAGGATTACACATAAAGTCAATGCGAAGGCGCGAACAGCCGCGAATTCGTTGCGTGCGACGCGTATAAAAGCGAACACGCGTCCGCGAGGGGTGACAATAGTTCAACCTGGGGCGAACACGTCGCGTGACGCTGTGTCGCGAAAGCCTATCAGCGTTGAGGTTTCCCCTGACGTCACCGAAAATTTAAAAAATGGAGGCTAAACTTTATCGTCGTCGTTTGTGGGAATCCCGAGCTGGACCACACGACGTCTGTAATTTACAGACAGAACAAACAAGGAGAGGGCTTGGAGAACAATCAGCGGGGCTGTAGGACGACCAGGTAAGTTCTGAACATCTGTATCTCTTACCTGATTCCAGCTGCTGGTTGTACTTCACCACGAGCCAAGTTAGGACGAGCTGTTAGCTTCCTTTCTCAGTTAGCAAACATTAGCACAGCCGGCTATCCGGAAGTAAACGCCGCTATGGTGTGTGGTTTCTATGGAGGCAAGATCCGCTTTTGCCGAAAGGAGCACACCCATTGGCTGTTGACGGTGAACGTTTGCGTATTGCGAAATACTCCAACAACGGTCCAGCAGCCATGTTCGCGCGTTGGGGCCAGTTTTCGCGCCAGTGCGCTCTGAACGCACCATGAGGCTCTTTTTTTTAATTTTTTTTTTTTTTTTACTGCATTAAGTAACACGTAATTATATTAATAAATATGGAATCAGGTAAAGTAACGAACTTTGCAATAGGTGAATAAATCGTGATGAGTAATTTGTAAGCAGTGCTTTACACTGCGGTCCAGTCGGTGAATATTCACATAACGTTGTTTCCGCCCGGTTTCGAACCGGGGACCTTTCGCGTGTGAGGCGAACGTGATAACCACTACACTACGGAAACGGCTGTAAATGACTTGCAATGCTTTTGGCAAAATGTCATTGCACACACCAGTCACCCCCTTCCTCGGTAATGCATTTGCATTCAGCATTTGCAATTTATAAAATCTATAAAATGGACATAGCCCTGCGATTGACAGGCGACCAGTCCAGGGTGTACCCCGCCTCTCGCCCATAGTCAGGTGGGAAAGGCTCCAGCCCCCTGCGACCCTCACTGAACTTTTTTTTCTGTATGTGTTAAAAGCTCACATCTTGGCCGTATTAATCACTAATGCATATGTTTAATTTTTGATTCAATCATTTGTGCATGTAGAAGATCATATGTACTGAGAGGTGAAGGGGGGCACTCCACTCCAGACCAGTTTTCAGATGTAATAATGTGTAGTATAAGCTCTCATTCAGATTCTAGACTCGAGCGTCAGTGGTGTTATTTAAGTAAGAAGCGAGGAACACAGTGACAGTCTGTTTTATAATGAAGTAATTATATTTACTCTCCCTGCCTGCAAGTGTAGCCTTGAGAAAGTCTGCATGAGAGAGGGAGACAGTGCAGAGGGGCTGGGATTAAATGAGGACAGTGACACACATTGGAACAACAGTAACAGCAACGGTAACAAAATGACACAAAACAACTGTCACTGCTGGTCTGTTTAGTTTAACACCAAGCTGAATACCAGTGCTTTACTGCCCTCTCTGGTTGAAAGTTTCCTGTTTCCTGTCTGATCTTTGTTGGTTTTTAGTCAGACATCTGCTCTGGTTTGTTTCTCCCCACAGCAGTCAGTGTTGTGTTGTGGAGTACACCTGTACGTCACTGCAGCACAGGTGAGAGGTCAACAAGCACAAGACTTTCAGCTGCTGTTAAGTTGCACTTTACTGGTCTTTGTTGCACGTTTTAGACTTTTCATTGTGATTTGTGGTTTTTGATTGATTTAAAAACACAAAGTTAGTTTTACAGTTGCAAAACTTACAATACCTGTTTAATACTAAACACTTACAAGTGCAGATTGATATAAATGGTCTGCACCACATTACCACACAACAGTGTAACTTTGGCAAACATGAAATTAGTCATGATGGATCATCTTAAGGCTCCTCATTTTGATTGTGGTTGATTTTCACATCACATGGAAATTTATGGAAACCTGTGGCTATCTGGATGGTACTGCATAAAAATGGCAGCATGCTTTGGAAAAAGGTCATCGGTAGTTGTGTCCACATCTGTGCTGCTGAGATGATCAGAGACAGTCTACAACTCTCCTAGCAGAAAGCACCACTTAAACACGAGCTCAAAGAGCAGAAGACTCAGACTGGTCATGTAAGTGAGCTTGAAGCCTCTCAGTCTCATTCTTTCAGTCCCATTGTGCACAGAGCTGCTGCATGGTTTGATTACTACGTCACACCTTTACCCAGCAGGTATCTGAACGTGCTCTGGATTTTAGTAACGCAGCAGGACAACAGCAGCCAAAGGACACAGTTTTCCAGTTTATGAAAGCACTACATTCAGCAACTGTCAAACGTGGCATCCTCTCTTTTATCCCGCCAAGTCTTCTTTCAAAATGATAAAGGGTGTCAAGCTGCTGTAGAGAAACCCAGAAAACCACAAGAGGATAGCTGTTTTACCCTTCAAAACAAAAGCATCAATTCTGTCATTGGCAAGAGAGGGGGAACATGGAGTAACAAAATTTAATTTATATCAAAACACTCAAGTGAGAAACTGAAAACAGAAACTGAAACAGAATGTGAGCTTTGCAGAACCTTCACTCCTTCCAAATTACAGGGCAGAAATCTTCGTGGTGGCTTCCCACAGCTTAATTACACACAGTGAACAGAATGTGTTCGCTGTATAATTTGAGGGATTAGCTAAACTCCCGTTTTACAGCCTTTAAGAACAATCATGGTAAAGCTTAAGGTTTAAATAGACCTTTTACAGGAAGCAGACAGTTTTCTACATTTTTGCGTGCTTTTTTGTCTCTTTTACCGCACCTTTAAATAATTTTGAGTCAATTTTGTGATTTGGTTTCTGTTTTCTCATCCTGATGAATGTTGGTGGACCGTGAAAACACTAAGATCATTGGCTTTGCATACAGGCAGTTTTACTTGATTTCAAATCATGTAAGTGACTTAAATGTGACACTGTGAATGTAAAGAAATAAATCCTGAATGTTGGGCATATTTTGCATGTATATGTATATATGCATGTTTATATATGTATGTCATTCCATGAGCATTTTGTGATATTTTAAACGTGTCTTTGATTATAAATCTGGAAGCATAATGGAGTTTTTTTTTTTTTTAATTGTACTTTATAATTGTCAAAGCAACTTGTGAGTCTAAGGGACCTTATTTTGAAAGTTCTGAACGGACGTCGCGCATGTGTGGATAGTCCCCCCAGCCCGATTGCAGCCCGTCCCCTCAGTCAGAGCGAAAGTTGTCTCCGCTAAGAAAAGCTGGGAGCCCGGACTCAGTCAGTTCCCACCGCCGCTGCTTCGCACGCTTTCTCCCGCAGAGATGAGGCGGAAAGAGAAGAGGCTGCTGCAGTTC
>JBBMJY010000004.1:20870641-20882743 GCA_037833715.1 Toxotes lorentzi | reverse complement strand
TTTACGTATACAGCAATGACAGAGGCTGTAGAGGCACTGAAAGGCAAGAAGTTAGGCGTTCAGGTCAGCTCCAATGAAGTGATTTGTGGTGTTAGCTTTGTTTGCAGTTTGCAGATTCTGATTTTTGCCTTTGATTTATTGTACTTAGCAATGTCATGTCTGACTTTTCTTTGTGTTAAGCAATGGTAGATTTAGTGGTCATGCTTTAATTGATCTTACAGCCCTGCAGTAGCTGGGTTGTAGCTGTTGCCATGGGGAACAACTAAGGCTGCCACTGGTTATTTGCATTAGTGGTAAATGTAGAGATACGCCTTTTATATATTAGTGTATGAAATGTCAAAAATAATGAGAAACATCTACAAACAGTTATCAGCTCATACAGTGATGGCAAACTGCTTATTTTATCTGACCAACTAAAAACAGCACATAATTTGGTATTAGACTTAATTTATTTTAATCTTTAGTTAATTAAATAACTAGAAATGACATTACAACTGTGCTGTAAAACTAGAAATGTCTTTTACAGCTAACTATCCAGTCTGCATCAAATAGTCACAAAGTACTCTGTGTCTTTGTCAGTGGTATTTACACTTGATGTCTCCGGCATCTCCCTTCAGCAGCACAATGCTTTGAAACCACTCGTGGTAATCATTTGTCTACCGGATCAATGACATCGCACCAAGCTGTCGTCAGGTGTCTGGCGAAGAAAAGCCACCCTGAACTCCAAATCTGATTTGTAAACAAAGCATGAAACGACCCCTTTTCCACTTTAAATGAGCTCAGAATGATAAAGATTTCAATTTGTCTGAGGGATTAAACACAGATTCAGCTGCTTGTCAGAATATCTGAGTGGAGCTGGAATTCTCGGATGAAAACATGGAAACTGTTCGATTCACCTATTTATGTCTGTTGTCCTCCTTGTTGGAGAAAACAGTCCTCGCTATTGCTCTGGAAATCAGTTACACTTACGATTAGTTTTAGCCTTTCAATTGATTTTTACAAAATTTTCTGCAATTAGAGTCCTCAGTCATTTGTGCCTAAGAGGCCCTTCATGGCACAGTGTTATATTTTGTAGAAAATCAAAACAGATTGCTGCTGTAAAGTAACTCTCAGATGTTTTTTGACATGGAACAAATTTCACTTGATTTCATCCTGAGAGAGTATTTTGCAAGAGCTAATTATATAGCAACCCTGACTCCTAGAAATTATACTGCCATGCACCTATTATGTTCAGAGGCAACATTTTTTTTAAATGAATGAAACAGAACATTTATTAACAGGAGCAGAGTCGACAGGAGGTGGTTGGGGTGGATTTCTGACTTACAAAGCACACGACACCAGAGACCAGGTTTTGCGTCCACTGTCCCATCTGTCGTTCAGGCAACAAAAGCACTTTGGTTAAGGTTAAGGAAAGACTGTGGTTTTGGATAATTGTAAGTAAACACGTTGTGTCTGAAGTTACTGCGAACTTTTTCTGTATTAAACGAGAGCAGGATCTTTTTGTAACCTTTACCAAGCGCTGTGAGAATCAAAACATAATCATTAAAATGTGTAATAACCACAAGTGGAAATCGTACTGCACAACAGGTTCTGGTTGAAATGAGGCTTCTGTGTTTTGTTCTTCTTTAAAGTTTTATAAATTGAACCATTTGGAACAATCCAAGTCGTAAGACGTAATGATGTTGTAAAGCAAGAAATTGGAATTTTACTCCAACGTGATATTAACATGCCATTGTTTCAGTATCATGCAGGTACTGACTCTCGGTGTGCACTGGGTGAAAAGCAGTGAAACACCTTGGAGAGGCGGTCTGTCATTAGCCAGCACGAACATTTGTCTTATTTTAGCTTCTAATATGACACAGGGCCCGTTTTACACTGCTGGAAACTGGCTGCAAGCTTTCATCTTTTCTTCAGCTGCTTTCTTGTAAACTTTTATTAGCGAAAGACAAATGGAACAAAGGACAAATGAGGAAAAAGGAAGGAACAATATTTGTGACTGTGTTCTGTGTTTGAGTGCTCCCTGTGGGCAGTTATGGCTTCACTGAAGTAGATAAAAATCAATACTCTAATCCTATTCAGCCTTTTCCCACATAAGTCTTGTTAGAGACATTTGTAGCAGATATTTTCTTCCCTTTGTTGGTTTCTGTCTGTTCCACTTGTAGAAGACACAGTTCTTAAACCATCAGAATAAGATCAGAGTGGATTAAATACAAGCAGTACGATCTGCAGTCTCATTCATACACAATCTCTCCCACTGATGTGTTAGATAAAATAGAATATAAACGAATAATAATACATATTGTTATTTGAAAATGTATTTACCCAGGGAGGAAGACAAGACGGCTTGTCTTCAACAGCGTCCTTGTTTACGTTTATTTGGTTGCACTTTTTCACAACCAGATTCTTCCCTGGAGCATTTTAGTTCCACTTCAACATGTCTGTCTAGTGTTTGTTTAACGATCAGTTAAACAAACACTAGACAGACATGTTGAAGGGATGCCGATCTTATTCTCATCGGGCAAAAACCTCCATGTAGCATACATCAGTGATTCTGTCTCCAAAGTCCTCTGAAGCCTTTTTCCCAGGCGCAAAGATGGGAGGATGAATAATTAGCTGAATGAAAAGCACTCATTGTTGAGCCTGTTAAACTTCAGGCCACACGCCCCAATCAGTGAAATGAAACCAGGTGTTTTCGAATGTCTGTGGCCACTGATTAAGTTGTGGTCTGAAGTGTAAAATGGTTTAAGGTTTGAGCCCAGACAGAGCCGAGCGACAGCGCTTTATGCATCCTGTGTGACTCAGAGCTGAGTCTGCACCATTATCACACGGTAAATGTTTCATATTCACAAATTTTGCGGTGAAATGGGGCAAAAAGGGACGAAGCACAAAGCTGCCTTTGCTCCCTTTTATCTAAAAATAAAATGGCCTTGGGGTAAGTTGCCCGGCAGCGTGCACACCAGTGTGGCTAAATGCCTTTCAGCAGCACACTGACAGTTCTTTGTGTTAAATCAATGGATTTGATCCTCTTAGCCATATTGAGAATTGATCGCCGTAGTAGAGGGAAGGAGCCACCTGTCTCATGAACCACAGTGTGAATCAGGCCCAGCAGAGCAGAGCAAGTCTGTTTTAGATGGGCTCTTGTACAGGACGAGGAAGAGGGGAGCCAGTGAAAGCCACATCTGTCCTTTAGTAGCCCCATGTTGAACGGAGCCAAGCTCAGAAGCAACAAGCAGAGACAAGTCACTCATCTGTGGTCTGAATTCTGCTGACAGGGAAACATTCACACTGCAGGGCTGCTGCTGCTGCTGCTGCTGATCATGAGACCATAGAGATTCATCTGTGGCGCTGAAACAAAGACTAAGAGATACGGTTTGTGGCGGCCTTCATCTTTGCAACAGGCTCTGTGTCTCGACTCAGTTTTGAATTCCGTTGCGTGTCCATGTTGTTCAAGTTATTTCATAATGTATTTTTTTTTAATTGAAATAATGAATAATTGTTATTTTAACAGTAAATATACTGCTGCTCCTAATAATGTGAAGTCAAGCACCAGATCCTCATACCTAAGCCACAAAGTCGGTCACTTGGCAGTGTCCTCCAGAACAAACCATGTGACTCAGATCTTCTGCCTCTGTGGGTACGTTTTAGGAAACTGCAATACTTGGTTAAAGTTAGAGATATGTTTTTGTCATAGTGACAAGAAACCAAGAGACAGCATCTTAACCAGGCCTCCACTGTAAAGTCAGGCGCTTTGTTGACATCAGCCCGAACCTCTTTTAGATATTTTGCAGTCTTTAACTGTCAGGCTACTTCCACACCTGCTGCTTAGAGAGTATGGAAATTACACTCGCAACTGCAAGACGTCACTTGTCAGGAAAACATAAACATAAATTAATCTGTTGCTTTTCTGATGAGGACAGTGTCTCACTGACTTTAATTATGTTTTTTTTTTTCAATTTCACTTCCTCATAATTTCATCTAATTAACCAGAACAGATCCAGAGACAACACTGAAACTATATTAGATTTAATTAATGTGAAAAATGAATACTCTTGATAATGATATATTTGGAATATTGGCAAAATCCTTCAATCATCACATCAATTGACTCTAGAAGATACAGGTCTCAGTCTTTGTGAACTATGTGTTCAATGGTTTTTTTGATGTCTGAACTCGGAAGTGAAATTATGCTTCACACCTCACGGAAAAGTTGCTATTCTTTTCTACTATTGACCTACTGAGTTTGTTCCCTTGATAAAAAAAATAAACTAGAAATTACATTTGAGATTTACAAATGATCATCCGTAAAGAAGCAGCCTATTTGACTAATAGGCCTTTTCATTTCATGTGAAGGAGGCTGTAATGATACACAGCATGATGTTAAAGGTACGCAGTGCACAAATGGACAGCAGTCTGACATTAATTGATGTGAATGATGGTCACATGTATCTTGCAAACTATGCAAGATTATGTGAAAATGCACGCTCAGATTTATCCTACTGCTGAAGAAGCTCATGTGGTCTCACCAAAAGCTCCAGAACAGCTACTAAATGTACACTGATGTGAGATTGTTTCGCTTTTTCCAAAGTCGAGTGAATTTTGCCCCACTAAGCTCAACACAAATTAAAGTTTAACACAATCACACTCATTTTTATTATGAATTCCATGAGACACAACTCTTAAGAAACTACACACGAGTTTACTAAAATTCTGTTTATTGTCAAATTGAATTTTTGCCCAGTTCTTTGTGTAATGTGAAGAATATGACGTAGATTTTTTTCCCCTCACCTCTGAGCTTTGAAGCCGGTTTGTGCAGCCTGTGTTTGCAGAGCAGTGAATCAGGGACTGATAGCGGTGCCTGTCTGTCAGCTTTGCCTTTAGCTGGGATGGGACAGGAAGCTGCTCTTTGTACTGGTGGCACCACGGCTCAACACTTAATGGTCATCATAGAGTATTACTGTGCTGTTATTCCCCTGGTTTCCTCTCCCTCAGACTTGATAATAAGGAGCTTATTTGAAGAGCTCAGATGGGTTTGGACTGGAGCCAGTGGAGGCTGTGATTCCAGCAGCTCCAGCACAGATGTAAATTAGCACTGAAACCCCCAGTAGGTCCATCACATTATGCTTATAGCTTAAAATGTGTTGTGTTCCTTTGTTAGCAAAGCAAAATGCTGCCCAAGAGTCCTTAAAAAGCTTTTTTTTTTCTTTACACCTTAAGGGTTTGTTCACCCAAGTACAAAAATATATTTTCTATCTTACCTCTTGTCCTGTCTGGCCCCACAGAAATGTTTGGTTTTATGTGCTGAGGTTTTGAGATGGACACCTCTACCACAACCCCAACACAATGAAGGTGAATGGAATTTAGTGTGTGTCCTCCAAAATATTGTTAAAATGGCCTTTTGAAAAAAAAATCCACAGCAACGTGTTTCAACCAAAAGGAGATCCTGGTTTCTCTGAGTAGCCCACAGATCAGTGTCAGCAGTTTTCATACAGGGACTGTTTGGTAGAAAGTAGTCTGACTGCAGCAGCAAGCAGGCAGGGCAGTCACATTATGTAGACATGGTTGCACAAGGGAGCCGAAGTGCATCTCGCCCCTTCCTCAAATTAAAGAGGACTGAAGTTTTCCTTGACTGCACCTGAGACGCTTCAGAGAACAAAAAAAAAAAAAACACAAAAAGCAAAGAAACAAACAAAAAACCCTGCAGCACCGAGTTTGATCACCGTGTTTCATGGTGATTACAATGGGAGGAAGGAAGCTCTGAAGCATTTTGTCAGCCTCGTTTTATGTACTTAACAGGCTTTTAAAAACAAAACAAACTCTCTTAGCAGCAGTGTGTGCGTATGTATTAAAGTATTCAGCAGCAGTAATGTGAGTTTAAATTCCGATATCTGCATGTTTCCCAGCCGTGTCTGTCAAGAGTTTTTACTAATATCCTTTAGCTGTTTGGGAGTCTCTGCAGTCGGCTGTTACAGGGTGATAGCAGGATTGCTTTTAGCTGGAGGTGTGTTTGTGTACAGTTGTGCAGTTTGCCCTCCTTAGTGTGCATCAGTGATGTCTTCTCTGTTTATTTGTGCACATATACAAGTGCAAGTGGATCTGTCCTGTTAGTGTGTTCTTCTTTGTGTGTGTACATGCAGATCAGAGCACTGCAGAGAGAAAGGATAAGTACACCACATAATCAAAAATATGTTGACACATTAGCATTACACCTGAACCTGTCATTCAAAAACCATGCAGATTTGTCTGCCTCCTCTGGTTTGAGTCTCTCATTAGTGAGTTTGGTCACCAGTGCAGGGTGATAAGGCCTGACTCACAGTCGGTATTCCAGTCCATCCCACAGGTGTATGAACAGCGCAGGGCTCCAGCTCATACCAGGGAAAACAGTTCTTTATGGTTAATAAATATCCAGCAGAATGTAGTGTTTGAATAGGAACTGTAAATAAGCACACGTACCATACACATACACATGTAGTTGGATGGCACGTGGCTGACTGGATGAGAAAAAGATGCTGGAAGTGACGATTTCTGGAAAGTGTGGCGCTCTGCCAAAACATCCACTGGATGCTTCGCCTTTTAAAACAGCAGCTGCACTTTAAGTCCCTCGTGAATTTTCATTGCTCTCAGTGCAGTTAGGGAAAAAACTAAAACACACACATACACAAAGGAAAAAAACACTGTGTGAACTCAGCCGTTTGCAAAATCCATCCCACAAACTTTCCTTCTTCAAAATCAAAAAGGAGTGTGAGCCTTCATCTGGATTAATGTTCTCTGCCAGTTTCATGAAAACAGCAGGTGGTCTACACATTTTGTAAGATGCTCATATCACAATTCATCAATATCAGGGGCAGAAAGTCCGGGACCACAGGAGGCAGAGGACTCCACGAGTCTCGGCTTCTTTCTCGTCCTGTGGCTGTGCTCCGTGTCTCAGCAGGACTCTGGATAATGACTCCTTTTGGGAGATAATGGACTGTGCCATGGTCTCACTGAGCTCCTCTTTGTGTGGAGTTTGGAGTGCCTCACTGCAGGGGACTTCATCTGGAGGTCCTCTGCCTCAAACTCATGTCTGGCTCAGACAGGATGGAGAGGGGACGCCCAGAGGGATTTGCATGTGTATCACAACAGGGCTGCTGAGCCCGTACGAGTGTTTGAACATGCTGTTTCTTCCCTGACGTGGTAGAAAGTTCAAACTGACGCCTTCTCAGTTCTTTGATCGTGTCTGTCTGCTCATTATGTTACCAAAAAAGTACCAAAAAATGTTTTCTGCAACAGCTTTAACAGGTGATATGTCAGGGCTGTTCTGACCCATAGTTGCCAAAAAATAAATAAAATACAAATCAGTGAATGCAGCCTGAACGTCCTCTCTGCACATCCATGATGCTGATACCAGGACTTCTTCATCTCTCTCTATCCTGGCTTCTCACTAAGGTAAGAGTAGGTCAGTTAGTGCATGCAAAAGTTTTGTGCTCTTTGAGGAGGGAGGGGCGGGGCTCCAGCACCTCCTCCACCTCCAGCCACTTGCTGGAGGTGGAGGAGGAGGAGGAGCAGAGAGTGAGGTAGAATAGGAAAGGTAATTGTGTCTCTGGGGGTTGAGGTGAATCTGTCTGTGATAGGCAAGAAAAAAAGAACCGAAAAGCTTCCTCTTCTCTCTCTGAGCTACTGTCGACTCTCAGCAGGAGGAGAGGAAACAGAAAAGGGAAGTATTGACCCAAGGTGGTCTGATTCATCCTCCTCAGAGAACGAATGTGAAGCTCTGCTCTTATCAGGCTTACTCTGCTGGTAACACCAGCTCTTCCTCTATGCCAAACGAAGGCAGTCCAGTGGTACTCCTCTAACTCCCCTAACTCCTCCACCTCTCCTTGTTCACTCCTCCTCTTTGTTCAGCACAACAGATCTGAAAGCAGCTGAAAATTAGCAAAGCATCAGGAAAGTGACGATGCCCAGCAAATGTGCACTGATCTTTGGTGCAGGACGACAAACACAAATGTGTAATAACAAAATTAACTAGAAATGTAGTCTGACTATTCTGTTGGTGACTGGTAGTCAGTGTAAAGATTTAAGAACAGGAGTGATGTTCTTGCTAGAACTCTGGCAGCAGGGTTCTGGATGAATCAGATTTTGAGGTTTATGGTGTACATGTGCCTGAAAAAGAGATTTCCAATTTCCTATACATTTTCTAAAATTTGTCATGAACTAAAGCGTTGGTCAAGAGCATTAGACCAAAGATCAGAAGATCACTGAAGTAATTACAACTCAAAGTATGTGAATATTAAATGTCTTATATAAACTAACAGCTTTAACATTCCACTGGTATGGATGAAAAGAAAATGCTGACTATGTACGTGTATATGTAAATGTTCATACGGCACAACTAACAGATATCATGCCTTTGCTCTTTCACAAATGAAAATACAAATTGTGTGCAGTGTTGTGATTTGATGCTTCACGCAGAGAAGCACTTTGATCAGATGGCTTCCAACTGTGAGCGCGGTTCTCTGTTAAAAGGGAGTTTTTCCTTTTGCCAAGCGCTTGCTCATGGGGCAATGTAGGGTAAAGAGTAAAGTCTACACCTGCTCTATATGAAACGTGCCCTGAGATCTGCGAACCTCTATATAAACAAAACTTGACTCCAATGTTGACTTGGCAGGTAGGTTATACTCTTGAGGATGCCCCTCGCTGCAGTCACACAGCGTGACAGCCTGGAATACACAGCAATATGGTAAATGACATACTAAAGGCAATGCAAACAACACCCTCGTATTTCTTCATCAAAGACCTACAGGTGTGCTTTCAAACGGAGAACACAAAGCATTTGGAGGCTGAGAGGCAACAACCATGTTATGTGATAAAAACCTGACATTCTAAACTCTTGGGTTTAACTTTTTCTTTGTAAAGTTTTTCACTGTGCTTTAATAGGAAGTGTAGAAGTAACAGGAGACCTCAAAGGTCACTGGTATTTTGTTGTAGTTTCTCCCTTGTTCCATATTACATCCACTGAAGAATAAAGCCACTGCCACAAAGCATGATGAGGTAACTCTTTGTAGAAAAGGTGATGCCTCAGAGGTTAGCATGGCATTTTCATTGCACTGTGGTCTTTTTTTCCCATTGTTTTTTTGTGGCGTTGAAGACCTTTTCAAGTCTGGTCAGGTGCGACGTGTAAGACATTTTCCGAAACTAGTGGGAGATGGTACGAAGTGGTTAGCAGATATTTGAAAAAAGAAAAGTGATGCAGAATACCCGCCAAAGTCTTCAAAACCACTTCTGTGGTACTTCGTGCTGAAGTAGGCACATTTTGCCATGACACACACACACACACACACACACACACACACACACACGCACACACATCCATAAAAAGTCTACAAAGTGGAACTCATAATGTTTATCCCCACCCAGGGACGGATACTTTGTAAGCAGCAAACATTAGATGAATAGATGAATAGCCCATTAAAAGGCTACATGAAAGTTAATTAGTGATCACTCATGCAGGTGAAATTGGCCATTTCCATATCTCCCTCTCTTTCCCGCCTCTGCCCCTCTGAATATTTTGCTCGATAAAATATGAATTTCCATTGTAGCCTGTCACTTATCAGACACAATGCTTTGTAATTAATGATTGAGCAGTTGATGGAGATAAAACATGGGCTGCGTGGCTGGTGGTGTAACTCCTGTGATGCCCTATTAGCTAGTTTATGTTGCGCCTTGAATACTGATTGAGTAGAAAAGTGCCCAAAGCAGACATTTGTTTGTGGCAGCATGAAGTCTCGTCCCGGTGATGATGGCCATTAGGAAGGTTGCAGCAGAGCACACAGCAGGGAGGCAGAGAACGTACGACAAAGAGCAGAATAAAAAATGGCTGTTTTCTTTTGTTTTTTTCTTTCTTTTGTACAACATGATTGTCACTTACAGCGGCTTTTATGACGTGGCTATTGGAGATGTGTTGATACTACACAATACAAGTCCACAGCAGTGTAGATCCACTCCTTTATTTACAACACCTGCCTTGGCTGTTGAACTGGATCTTTTTCGAGTGTTGGAGTAGGTGAGATGGGGTCAGGCGGCCGTGCAGGTTTTGTTTAGTGAGGCAGCTGCAGGTGAAGCACTGTGAGACATAAGAGAAATGATGGTTTGGGTTGGTTGAAAGGTTTGCTTGTATCTTCTGAACAACAGCTTGACTGTGTGATTTCTGTGTGTTTGGAATTAAATTCTAGGTGTTATGTTGTAATCAGTACTGCACTGAGAACAAAACTGTGATCAGTGTACATGGTGTGGCTTTGTAACCTTCCTCCAAACCTGGACTGACTGGAGGTCAGATGCTGCCCCGGTCTGGTAAAGAGTTATTCCTGTAGGGGGCAGAAAAATATCAAAACAAGCTGCTGGAAATGCTTGTGTCTGACTGATGGACGTACATGTAACTCCAATATTCTTTACACGGCCTTAACTAATAAACGGTTCAAAGAAGTAATAAGACCAACTTCATTTGAAACGGGTGATGTTTCAAAGAATAAACCAAATACAAAATTATGAAAATATATATTTATTTAGCACATTCCAACAATGCACAATATAAAATAAAATTCTAAATAAAATGTTTAACTTTGGGCGTGCTCGGAGGGATTTTCCTTTTCTGTGCTGCATTCCTCTCATATTCAGCACAGCGATCCAGATGTTTGGATTTCAGCTGATAAATTAAACTCGACGTGGAGAAATTCTTTGCAGATCCACCCCCTCTTGAAATTTCAGCATTACATGTTTTGCAAATCACTATCCGTGTGTCTTTCTCTGATATACTGAAATACGTCCACACCGCAGACATGTTGGTCCTTCCAGACAAGCTCATACTGGCCGCGGTTTTCGCTTGCGTCATCACAACATCCTGTTCCGGCCATGTTGTTTCGGTGATAAAAGTCTTTCGGTGGCCGAATATTCGGTGCATCCCTACTATATACTACGTCACCTGACTTCCTCTTTCAATCTCGTCATAAATCACTGCTTGCAGATATGACGGTTATTTCGAGGACAGTCTCTTTAGGTGTGGAAAACAGCTGCATGTTGCTGCCGGAAACAAGGTCAATGAGAATAAAGCATACATTAAATGTGTTGTAAAACCAAAACAATGAACTAAATGAGGCTGAAAAATCTCTGTAGAGGTGCAGAGTTGTCGTTCTGTGGCTTCTGTGTTAGACATAGTCAGGTTTAACAATAATTTATCTACAAGTGACGTTTTTAAAAGCATTTTAATTCACATTTACCACAAACTGCCTTTTGATTCACAGACTGTTGCCTTATTTTATCCTTATCTCTCGCCGTTTTTTTATGGATTTTTTTTCTGTATTCAGTACTGAGTGTAAAGTTTAAGAACATTTTATTTTACTGTGCTAGTGTTATAGCTTTCTTCATAAAAGAATCCCTTGTAGGAAAATAAAAAGAAGAACTGATGCACAGCGTTTTCCCAGTTGATGAACAATGTGAATCACAGTGTACTGTTGTTGGTTGACCTCGCTGTGGGTGTAGGGATTACTCTCTGACTCCTCTGCTGTGGACGGCGCCTTGTGTGACTGTTGAACCTTGTTTAGAACAAGTGGATCTAAAAAGAACTTTTAGCTCTTGCGGTTCTGAGGGACTGACATCGAATGACACTGAATTTTGCCGAATCTAAAACACCACTGCAACAGTTGACCTTGGAGGTTTGAACTGTTGCTTATATTGCACTTTTTGTGAATGGATTTTTGTACTGTATTTTACTGTTGTTCATGGTTTATAAGTTTAGTGAGATGCAGCCTTGACAGAAAAGGTGCTCCCTTTAGCTGCTGGTGTGATGCAGAATGATTCAAATGGAACTGAACTGAATTTAGTTGAACTAAAATGAAGTGAATGAAAATGAATGCACATCTATGGTGGGGAGGAAATGGAAGTTCCACCAGAATGCTGGGTTAATGTGCTGTTCAGTTCCATTTCCAGCATTTTAGTGTTGAGTGATTACGACAGCTGTGTGTGTGTGTGTGTGTGTGTGTGTGTGTGTGTGTGTGTGTGTGTGTGTGTGTGTGTGTGTATGCGAGAGAGAGAAACCTTATATTTTCGCTTTTCCTCCCCCCTCCCCCCCCCGAA
>JBBMJY010000004.1:20850700-20870541 GCA_037833715.1 Toxotes lorentzi | reverse complement strand
GTGTGTGTGTGTGTGTGTGTGTGTGTGTGTGTGTGTGTGTGTGTGTGTGTGTGTGTGTGTGTGTGTGTGCATGTTAGAAGGATGGAGAAAGGGGGAAGGAAGATTTTTTTTTCTTGTGTGTGTGTTCATGTCCTTTTTTCTCACATCTTCCCCATCCTGCTTATCTCAATTGGTCGTTTTCCATTCTGATCAGTTTTTCTCAGCCTCCGTATGCACACACACACACACACACACACACACACACACAAACAAAACCACATAAAAAATAACACCTAAACAGTCACACCAAAATACTCACACAGACCGATATTGCTAAAGTTTTTCTTTCCCCTTGTCTTGTTTTTCAAGGTCTTGTTAGAGCAGAAAGTCCCAGTGGAATATCACAGTGACGTGTGCTGAAAATTTAATCAAAGGAAATGGGCGGCACAGTGTCGCTTCCTTTTATTTGGAAACAGACAGATGGAATCTCCTTGCATGTCAGGTCTTGGCATGACACATTCAGAGGAAATATGAGACTAAAAGGAGGAAGAGATGAAGCGTCGAGATAACTTTACTGGTATTTTCCTTAAATAATGTAAAGAAAAACAAAACAGTTTTAACAGAAACAGGGAAGGGTGGAAAGTCTTGGGCTCGATCTTGAGATCAAAGTCAGAGTGAAGTTTTGTCTTTTAGATCTAAATCAATGCTAAATAAATCTCTGTGATGCTTTCATCATTTCATTTCTTTCCTTTCAGCCTGCAGGATGGTGTCAGTGGCTGCTTCAGTTCAATGACCTCCTCATACAAATCATTCATAGCTGACCACATCACTAACACCATCAATCAGAATAATTAGCCACTAATTATTTCCAAAAGAGGTGGCGCAGAACGATTTTCCCCAATCAGTTAATTAAAGCTTAATGACTGTGGTATTGAGGCTTTGTTTCAAATGCTGGCTGTCACTCATCAGATCAGTCACTGTCAGTCAAACCTCTGTCCAACCATCTGCTGCCTCCCAGTCTCAGCTGAAGCTGTTTCATGTGCATATTTTGTTAAATTTTCATTCAGTTTTTGTAAAGAAGTGAGTCATTATTACTCGGGTGCATGCTGTGGCAGCTTTTTCATTCTTATAATACTTTTGATTTTCTGCTCTATACACACTGATTTCATGAGGAAAAGGGCTCGTTTGAGTCGAGTTGTATTCGTAAAATGACTTTCAGTAAGATATTTCATTTTGTGCATTTATAAAAGAATGGAGCCACTGACGATGTATTTTATTATATTAATATATTACATTGAGGAACAGCTGATGAAGTATTGTAGTATCCATTAAGTTGAGCAACTCAAGGCATTTATGTAAATGTTGGCAGTTACCGCCGCTTGGTAAAAGCCAACATCTTTCAAACTCTGCTCACCCTGAGGAGCAAACCGATCTTGCATATGAGTGGTGTCCATTAGATTGAAGGTATTTCAAAATTTAATGGACAAAGTTAAATGAAACCAGTAGATGGTAATGGATACCTCCTGTGACCCTTACGAAAATAATCTGTATAGATAATGGATGTATGGATTTATTATGCATTGACAAAATGCTGGTGCTACAGTGAGAATGTGGTTTGGCATATTGAGACATAGTTTTGGTCTTGTTTCGTATAGTATCTGCCACCTTGGCTGATTGGCTTGGCTGTCACCGAAATGTCAAACAGACTGGAAGCAAACAGAAAAATAGAACAGCTGCTGTAGGCACTTTACACTCACATGAACACACACACTCCCACTGCTCGCCATAGTGTTTGTTTGACGTTGCTGTCAGCTAACGGCCTGGTTAATGGTATTCCTTGCAGTGAGACGCGTCGCTTGTATTAACAACATTTCACTAATTGCATCCTCCCATGGAACTAATTAATTTACCATTGTGCTGTGATCCTATAATATCTGGAGTTACTGAAAGTAATTTCTAAAGCAGAGAATTTCATAAATGGCTGCTTTTGCATTTTAATGCTGAGTAGAGAATAATAGCTTATGGTGATGAGTGCACGTGTTTGTGTGTGTGTGTGTGTGTGTGTCTCCAATGGCAGTGAAATTTTTTTTTACTTTGTCTGAACCCAGCTGTCAGCAGCACACTTTAGGAAACAAAATAAAACTCATGCAGGCTTTGGCTGACTGCCAGGAGGAAGATTGAAGTGAGTTTAAAGTCTGGGTTTCTTCTACAAACGTGTGTGTGTGTGTGTGTGTGTGTGTGTGTGTGTGTGTGTGCTAATAGCTGTATCTTTCATTCAAGCATTTTACAGCACCAGTTCTATTTGTGAACAGACTATATCGTTGATTATGGATCAAGTCTACATTATTTAGAACCACAAGGTCTCGTCTTTTAGTACCAGCTGACACCACTCTCCATTTCAGAGAATCATTTCTGTTTTTCAAGGAAACATCTCATAACTCTGATATAAAGAAACATTTCCTTTACTGTCATGGCAATGATAGGTAAGGCCACCAGAGTTTTTATTAATGGTGTCCATGCTCTTCTTGAATAGACTCATATTTCACTCATTTTCTGGGTAACAAGGTGAAAAGTGTGAATAAAAAAAAATAAAACTTTGCACCATTTATTGGTTAATGTGTTTCTGTAAACCGAGAAAAGACTAAGCAGCTTAAGAGGTATGATGAAAGTATTAAGGGCTTGTGTTTTTTTTCTGCAGGATTTGAACCAGATGAGGAAGGTTGCACAGGTGGGGGCTGATGGAGTGCGGCGGACAGACTGGCACGACTACAAAGCCATGAGGAGAGATGCTGCTCGCATCGGTAGGTCCAGACTCTTTGCTGATGCCGGTGTTTTGCTGAGTCATGTTTACTGAGAACATCTGCTCTGTTCTGCTCAGCACACGACCACCCACACACACACACACACACACACACACACACACACTGCAGCACTACAGTTGAACTCTGCCTTTTTTCTGCTCTTAATTCCCTCTGAGTGGATTTCTCTCTCAGATGCAGTCTAAATCAATGCTGCGAGTAAAGTTCTGAGTTCATAATTAAACACAGTTAATCTTCTACAATACGCATTGATTCAGCCTCAGGCCTTGAGTGGGAAACATACCTTTGCCTTTTTTATTACAAACCTAACAGATTAAACTGCCTTTTATATGGTATTAGCGGACACTAAGGTGGCAAATTAGCTGACTATGAGAGAACATCAAGTGGTTTGAGACTCTGAAAGATCATACGGTAGATTTTGTGAACAAAACAATGGTTTGGAGAACCAGGATCCATGAGCGTGACTTCATCCCTCCCCTTCCTCGAAAAAAGAAAAGCATTTCATGATTTATGATAAAGCACTGTCCTGTAATTCACTAAGGCTACTTTGTGCTCCAAAGTTTCTGATTTAGCCTTGGGAGTGTGAACACGTGGCACTTTATACAAGTATTTGTGTTGAGTTAAATTTGAATAAAGAGAAAAAACAAGACAAGAAGAGATACTCGGTTTGAATGTGTCAGCACCATGGGGAGAGTCACATCGAGAGACTATGGAGGTGCACAGTGGGGGGAGCTATTCTGGGAACCCCTGGTTCTGGGAGTTACAGTCCCATTCATTTTCTCCATATAGACAAAGTCAGGTGTTGAACAGTTGGAGCTCTCTCACAGTTTGGAAACTCCTGGTTGAATCATCAGTACAAAAGATAAACATCTGTGTGAGGAAATATCTGGTTCATTAAATACTTAAAAAGTGCAGGAGGAAAAACAACTGCGACTCCCAAGGTGCATTTGGGTAATAAACATCCCATAACAGTGCTTAAGATTACACTGGGCGGAACACTGAAGATTTTCAAAGAAAAAGGGAATTCAGAGAGGGGAAAAATACCAAAGGAATCAGTGTCCCAGTCTGACCAAACAGGAACTTATACATTTCCTTTGGACATCAATCAAACTCAGTCAGTTGGACTTTACTAACAGACATCACCACCTCCTCCTATTTAAATTAGTTGTGGCTGTGATAAGTTCGGGCCTAAATAACCATGTATGGCATTTGTCCCCCCTGATACGACATAGGAGCGTCTCCTGAAATAGTCTTTGTTAAGGTTAGAGGACGTTCGTCGTCATGGTTACAATAATAGACACGCAGTTAAGGTTGTCGAACGATCACGAGTAAAAGAGACAATTATGACTGTAAGTACATAATGAGCTGAAATGTGTGTTTAGATGAAATACTGTATGTGTACACAGTCCTGTATTATAAGACTTTCAACACATTTCAGCAAGAGCTCTCAGTAAGTTGTGCAGTTGATGTGTTGAACATGTATATGTACGTGTATATTGTGCAGAACTCTGGAAGAACTTGTGCAAAACAGAAAAATAACATTAAGAATGTGAGATAACAAAAGTGCCCGTTGCCCTGCTGAAACATTACTGAGATCCTGAATCATAACTGAATCACTGAAAAAAAAAAAAAGTCTGTGACTCAGCTAAAAATAATCTTATAAGTGAATTTTCTAAATATTTCTCAGAGTTCAGTTTTGCCTGAGGACAGCCGGAAGACATAATTTAAGTGATCTGCGTATGTAACAAGTTTATTACACAGGCAAAAGTAGAACGTTAAGTAGAACAGTTTATCTCTGAAATGAGGCATTAAAGTGAGGAGTTATTTTGCACAGTTATTACCTTAAGGAATATAGACATCATTTCTGCCTAATGGAATGAGGAGGTTCATTTTAATTTGATGCCCTCCTCTGACTATAGATCAGCCTGCATGCATGCATTGGTGTGTGTTTGTGTAGGGTGCATTGATGAGTGGCTAATGAAACACGCAGCACAGTGTAATTTGATGCACTCTTGAAATGAGCTCAGATTTCATAAAGTTTGTACGTGGAAAACGGTTGTTAGCGAGTGATTAGGTACATACTTGATATGTGAAATGTGATATACTGTATAGGTACTAAATTGAAAGTCCCACAATTAGTCGACTAATTGATTGGCAAAAAATGTGTTGGCAAATATTTTGAGAAGCGATTGATTGACTGTCATTTTTTTCTTGCCGGTTCCAGACTCTAAGATGTGATTATTTTCTGATTTTCTTAGTCTTCCTCATAAATAAAGGTGTCAAATTTCTGTAAATTCAACATGAACCATAACACATGTGCAGTCTGTGTTCCTGTGTTAGCCTGCAGTGGTCCACTGCACCCACAGATCTTTGTGGTCATATTGACCAACCCATACTTTTTGCAGGTGTGTGGGGTTCATGCAGACTATAGCGGCTACTGATAAGGAGTGTTTTCTTCACTGACATGTATGTATGACATAAGCGTGTGTGTGTGTGTGTTTGATGCAGGTAACGGTGAGCAGGGGAAGCCGTTCCCTCTGACAGAAATCGACCAGGTGGACCAGGCCTACAGGGAGAACGGCTTCAACATTTACGTCAGCGACCGAATCTCGCTCAACCGCTCCCTGCCTGACATCCGTCATCCAAAGTGAGTCCTGTATATATGTGTGTGTGTGTGTGTGTCTGAGAGAGAGAGAGTTTCACTCATTCATTATCAGGATTAAACATGATCTCTCGTGGTTATTGTCCCTACCCTCCGACATGAACCAAAGGAACATGTCCTGAGATAGTGCCCCCCACGGCGCCAGGTGTACTGGCCCTTTGTTGTCATGGTTACCATAGTAAACGTGGAGCATGCTGGCACTGATGGCATGCTGGACCTTCGTTGTCATGGTTACAATAATAAACACGCAGTTAAGGTTGTGGAACAATCAAGGATTTTAAAAAAAGAAAGAAAAGAAAACAGCACTGACTATCAGTTTCACACAGGGAACACACAGCAGACTCGTGTGTGAAAGTCCTGTGTCCTGTGTCCATCTGTGTCTATCGCTCTTTAAACTGTCACCTAACTTCCTCCTTTCCTCCAGTCACAATTACTGCAGCCACCTAACAATAAAATATAACTATGGGTTGTAATAAGCCGTGTGCACAGACGACCTCTGGGGTCATTTCTCTGTAAGTGAATGGTCTCTTCAGATGAACTGCCGTGCTCTTTATTCACATGAAAACATTGTGCTCTCACTCTGTAAAATGTGAAAGTTTATTTAAGTCCCTGGAATCCACCTGTGTGTTCATCCCCATGGGAACAGCACATCTCGGAGAGGATGTTTGGTTCTGTGTTGGTCCAGAATTACTACAGGAACATTGCTGCATCAGGTTATAGTGAAAAAAAAAACAAAACTTCAAAATCTCTTTTTAAAGTTTTAGAATTACTCTCTAAGAAACCCAAACCTGTCCAGACTCTGACCTGACCTGACTCTGACCTGTGTGCTCCTTTTCAATCCCAGAATGGCTTTGTGAAAGGCCTTTAATCACAGCTTTTCCTTTGCCTGACAAGAAGTTTCCTCTAACACTTGACCCTCCCTCATCTTTCATGTGGAAAGCAGCTTTGAACGCGGCTCCTCTGCCAGTTTCCCCAGGAGGACTGGTTCCTTTAATCTGTATTTAGACACAGCCCTACCTTGACCCTATACATCTCTTGTCATGACCTCTCTGTGCTGTCAGCTGCTCAGAGTAAATGCAATATCTCTAAACATTCAACCACAGATAACTAGATTTTTTTATGGACCTTCAGTGTAGCTCTAAATCTGACTGATGTAGGTGAATGAAAAATGTGAATCCTGGTTTGAAAACTCATACATGCAGATGACAGAGCTGTTCTGAAAAGCCTTTTGGATAATGAAGACGTGTCTTCATTATCCGATTGCAAGTCAAGATTTTTCAGTATCTTTATCAGAGTCCTTTCAATACAGAGGCCTAAATATTCAAGGTGTGTACCGAGGCATTTATTTTTGAGTTTCCATGACTTTAACAGGTCAAAAGTTAATACTTTAATCTAAATCCACCTCTAACCTTCTATGAGCAGCATAGTATTGTGCTGCTGTGAGCGGCTGCTTTAGGCAAAACTAATTTAACATACTTTTGGTCAGTTTGCATTTAGTGGTGTTGTACTTCTAATATTTCTAATATTCTGCCGCTCTAATGTATGTAATTTGGAAAAAACAAAGAAACACCCCTTAATATAAAGTAGTGCAGTGAGTGTGGGGGTGTGTTGGCGTACACTGCAACAGGTCCTCCAGACTAAATCCCAGAATACATTGCTTGTCAGCACATTCCAAAACCACCCATATTAACAAATTGTCTGATCTGGAGCCCCTGTTGTAATTACTGTGACTACATCCTTATCTGCCACTGGCATATTTAAGGTGCGTTTAGGACAACAGAAAGGCAGCTGTCATGTAAACATCAAGTGTTTACATGACAGCTGCTGTAATCAGAACCTCGCTGTAATGTGGTTGTAATTGAATTATCAGCATGTAAATGTGTTGAACGATTGGATGCTGTTGAGAACTGATGTTGCCCCCCGGCTGCCAGACCCTCATCATTCTCCTGTGACCAATCAGATGGACACACCTGCTCTCCCCATCAAGCAGTTGCTGCCCCCCTGCCCCCCACCCCTCACCTCATCTGCCCTATAGGCAGCGTCTGCCTCTTGGTGATTGGCATGTTGTCTGTGCCTCAGAGGCAGCCAGTCTCAGACCTGCGACTGACACATTCGATTTCTGCACGCTGACAAGATTTAATTGAAGCACACACTCACTGACGCACACATACACACACCTCCATCCCCTGTGGACTTGGACAGGGTTTGTTAAGATTCACCGGCCGGCTGCCTGTCGATCACTCCCCCTGCCCGTCTCCTTGCGTTCGTATTAGAATGAATAACACGCAGGCTGATGTTCAACACAGACATTGATCGACTGACACAGTTCACTATACACTTTCCCTCGCTCTCCATCAGTGAGGGAACATAACTCTCTTCCCATGATTAGCTCCTCTGCAGGGGTCGTGCCGCTTGCTGCGATGAGCGTGTATGAGGTGATCGCTGTAGCCTGTCATCGGAACTCATGTTGGGGGCTGATAACAGCTGTATGTGCTGCAAATAATAAAATTAGAGTCATCTGTAATGCAGGAGGAACATGTCACTGGCATCACTGCAGAGCCTGCTGCACTGAGCTGCACTGAGTGGCCTGTCTGAGGGTCTTTGCATTGCAAAAAGTCAGTTGTCTTTGACCTAGTTTCATAGTTTCACATACATTCACATATATATCAGAAATGTCTGAAACCATTTTTTTTTGTTTTAGTTTTTAATAATAACACATTAAGTGAATCACCCCTTCACCTGGTTGCCTTTCATTAACAGTGATCTCCGTTTTACCATCAGAATAGGATTAAGAAAAACTTTATTGTGCATTGAAAGTCCTTGGATTTTCTTTCCTTCTCTTTTCTCTGAGAAGCAAGCAGATACAATTTTCACTGAAACAGCAAATGATAGAAAATGGATTGAATAGTGGTTTCGAAGGAGATTGCACCTGGATTTGAGCTGCTGTCTGCCACCCTGCTCAAACACATTCATTTCAGCATTGAGTCCACATGTCACCGTAGTGACCTGAGATCTGTTGAGGAGGCAGGTGTGTAACCAGAAGAGAGGTTGCTGGATGAGGGATGTGAATGAGATGTTCTTTTCCCTTCTTCAATAAGAGAGAAAAAGAAAAACAATTACAGAATTATAAAATGCCCACCATCCAGCTATGAAGTGTTATCTATCCATATTCACAGTGTGTGTGTGTGTGTGTAGCTGTAAACAGAAGCTGTACGCGGTGAAGCAGCCCAACACCAGCATCATCATCCCGTTCCATAACGAGGGCTGGTCGTCGCTGCTGAGGACCGTCCACAGCGTGCTCAACCGCTCTCCTCCGCAGCTCATCGCAGAGGTCATCCTGGTGGACGACTTCAGTGACAAAGGTACCGAGGACACACACTAATTGCTCATCAGAAAACACACATCTGCACCTACACCTCCTCGGAGGTTTCAGAAATTAAACCAGAAAAACAAATGACAAACCAGGACTATACCAGTATGTGTCTTCTACTGAATGTATACGGTTTAACCTCAATGTTGACAGCAACAACAGCATGAAGAGCACCACATTGCATAATGTCTTAATGTGCAATGCCTCTTTCACAACCTGGTTTAGGAAAGTGAATGTAAAATGCTATATTCTCCCTGAAGTTCTGTTGAGTTTCCTTTGATAAAGACATAATCTAAGGATCTGAATGATGGCAGCAAGCTGGTGACAGTGCTCACAGTGCAGATGGAGCCGAGTCAGATTTTTTTCATGGAAATTAAGGTATAGGAGAAAAAAAAGCGTCTGTTCTTATCTGGAAAGTGAAAGATATCTGCAGCACACAGAAGCTGAAGTATGTTGCTTGTTTGCGGCAGGTCTCTTGGTAGTTGAGGGCTGCGGTAATTGGTCATCTAATGATGGCCACCTATTTTCCACAGGAATGATGACAGTATAATCATATCTTACGAAATAAAACATCGTTACTGCAGCGTGTACCAGTCTGTAACCAGCTTTCTTAAGAAAGTGTTTAATTCCTTGTTAATTAGTGTTCTTTGTCACAGTCCCTCAAGTCCCTCATTGAAGGATGTGTTTACTTCTCGTCTCCACGGTAATGAGATGTTTCGCTGCCTGAGACTCATTTAGAGGTTAACACCCATCAGAGCTCAGAGGCAACGCTCTGCCACTTCTGCTGCCTTGTAGAGCAGAAACAGGACTGTGTGCAGATGTCTGAACTTACGTATGTATCGATGTATTTTTGAAAATCACCATTGTAAGACTAGTTTGGTGGCGGTTTCATTATTTTAAAAATACTACAATCTTTCCCCAAAACTCAAAGGCCTTGCATGCTCACACAGGTGTTTTCAATTATTTTGGTAATTAGACCTCTGTGGAGGTTTGGCTTGAACAGACTTATGAACTAGAATTACACTCAGGATGTCACCAAACTGCATGGAAAAAAATAGGAAACCTTCTTTTCCTACATCATCACTTCCCCGGACATGTCCCCGTGGGTAGGAAGCAAAGAACAACTCAGTTATGTGAAAATAGCCTAGGATGGGTCTGGGCCCTCTGTCGTCAGGATGGATGGGAGAACATTACACAGCTGCAGGGAAGGGATTTAACCTCTGCAGGCCATCTGCTCTAACATTCCCTCTCACCATCACTTTCCTTTGATAAGAAATGAGTTGGGCTGTAATTAAGGCTTAAGAGACACAAGGACAAAGTGAACTTCAATCAGTTCTGGTCTCTAGTTGAGTAGTTGGCATTACAATGTTGGGGAGAATAATCCCGTACAGTTCCTGTGCAGAATACCACAAATCAATGCGCGGCTTTGAACCCTTGCATAATAAATTAAGGAGCAAGTGCATGATAGAGGAGGGAAGAAAAAGTGATTCATTATAAAGTGTGGTTCAGACTTACAGTGTGGTGCTTAATTTCTGGTCCGCACATTAATTTACCAGGATGAGATGTCACTTTCTGTAATAATGTAGATAGAGGTGGAAGAATCAGACTGATGATACAAATGTACTACACTCAGAGTGAATCATTTCTGTGTGTTTGCATTTTGGATGTTTTGGGGTTTTTTTTTTTTTAATGCCTGTCTGTATGAGTTTGTTGTTTCTATTCACATCATCATGTTTTATTGAGTGGGAGCACAGATATTAACCTCATCCCCACATGGTCAAACAGGTTGATCTATGCCCAGGCCACAGTTTAACAGGTTAAAGGAAGAATCCCTGAAAATGAATGGATCGCTAGAACCTAGGTTGTAAGCTAGCATTTAACCAGATAGTAAACTAGCTAACAACCCTGGTAAACCACCACCATAACAAAGCCCGCTCGTTAAGGTTTCAGCCCACCCTGACAAAGCTACCGCTCCTTTCATAACACCCACACAGAGGGTAAGAAACCCACTGACACTGAGTTACCTTACTCAGCTGAACAGCAGCCACAGAGCCTGAAGTCGAACTAATGCCGTGTTATATTTATAACACTTCATTATTCACCAGAACTGCTGTAACAGTTGTCCTGAGGCAAAATGAATCATGAGGAGACAGTTTTTCAACAATGTGAAGTTTGCCTGTGAGGCGAGTAAGATTACACACGTTGTAATTATGAAAATGACCTCCAGTTTTATTAATGCGGTCGTTGAAGGATCCCTCACGACTTGGTGAAAGTTAGCTTCATTTAGTCCATGTATGCTGAGGCAGTGCGTTTTTTTGTTTGAAACCAAAAGATGTGGGGAAAAAAAAAAGGAAAAACAGACTTTTCTTTTTTGGTTTCAGAATCAAAAACACAGAACAAGAAAACCAAATTCAAAACTGGTCCAGTTCTGGTGTTTTCAGATTCCTTATTTCATTTTTCCTTGTTGAAGTCAAATCAGCAGATTGCTAAAGAATGTAATCAAACATCCAAGCGACTCTCAGGAGACATGTACTAACTCCAGGTTTAGCTGCTGCCTGTATCACAATAAGTTGCACATGACAGACGCTATTTGTCATGTGGCAGTGATGTTGGAGGTGTATCATAGCAACAACAGCCCCAGAGGTATGGTGGGAAAACCTCTTGTCCTTTCATTCATTCATCTCTCTATTCACACCTGTGACTCTTTTTGTTATGGTCTGAAAAACTGTACGCGTTCAATTAGTCACATTCTTGTGTTTGGTTTATTCATACAGTATCAAACTGGGTTGAAATGATCATGTTTATAGGAAGAGTCTGAATAAATGTCCCACTCTGTTGGTGTTGACTTTAAACTTGTTACATGTGACACTGACGAAGGCTAAGGACTGTGATCCATCAGCATCGGTCTGTGTTTTCTCACCAGTTTCATGGATTCCCCCCAGTAAAGTATTTGGTGGACGTGGTGAGCGATGATGAGACAGATATGTCTTATCATTGCACAAAATTATACGTTACAGGAGCCACACTGGTGGTAACCAAAACATGAGATCAAAAAATTGTATAACAAACAATGAACAACAATCAACTGATCAGACAGAATGTACAGGCAATCAAGTTCCATGTTTATCTTTTTATTCACCTTCATCTTGTATTTCAAAGCCACTTCATGTCCTTGGTTGTGAACAGATTCTGAAACCATTTCCAGGACTGGAAATTGCCTCATTGCATTTATTTGGTGCGATGAGAATTAAAAAAACAAAACAAAAAAAAAAGATGCTTCTCTCGCCTTTGCAAATTTCCAAAACTTAAAATATTTTCCACTAAAAGCAAGTTGTCCATGAAATTACCCCCTGCTGTCAAATAACAGTGGAAACATCAGGAGGCAGGGTCTTCATTTTCTTTTTATTCTCTTAATTTCCACCCTGTGGCAGATGGAACATTTTGCACTAAAGCATCTGTCCTTCCACTCCAACATGTCATGTCCTTTCATTCCTGTTAAAAACTTTAACGTTACACTTTCTTCATATTTTGTTTAATTGCAGGTTTCAGTTGAGGGCAGTTCACCGTGTGAGGGGTGAGACACCCCTACCATTCAGCCTCTGCCTCTCTGTTTATCTCTCGCCCTCACTCTGATACCACGTCTGACCAGCAGGCAGCTCTGATTTACAGCCAGCACTCAGGCGTGGCACAGAGCTACAGAGAGAGCAAGTGTTGCTATCAGCTGCTCTTTTATATCTCCTTGTTTCGACTTTTTTCTTCGCTCATTTCTAATAACTAAATTGAAATAACTAGTGAAAGAGAAAGATCTGACTGCACGTGCATACTGGTTACTTGAAAGTCAGAGAAGCACCTGTGCCATTGCCTTCATATCTGTGTGTCTGTTGTCGCTCTGGATGCAGCAGTTCACCACAAAACAGCAGCAGAGCAGAATGTTAGAACTGCCTCTGGCTTGTCTGCACTCTTCTCACTCTCAGAACGTATTTCACCGCTAATTTAACAGTTTTGGTTAAAGTAACAGATGGAGGGAAGCTCTTTCCATCATGTAAATACCATTGGCCTTCTTCTGCTTTTTCTCCTCAAGATGATTTTGTCATTAGTAACCACCAACTACAGTAACTACCTTGTAAACAGGTTAACACACCCAAACTGCACTGATCCTGAGTCAGGATTACTGTGATAGGATTGTGTCGACACTGCCTCACTCTGCTACAGTGATTATGACAACAGAGTGATTCCCACCTCTCTTCTCTGCGGTGTAAAGATGGTCACACTGGGTAAATGGTTGCATGTGTGTCTGGCAGCTTAGCATTTGTGGCAGAGCGTGAGCGATGAATACCGCTGCTGGAGCACAAGTCATTTCACGGATTTATGGCCAGATGGGGCCGAGAAAGTAGCTGTAACTTACAGAGACAGAAAAGAAAGAAAGCTGCCTCCTTCCTCTCCACATCAGAGTGTGTGCATAGTCTAATCATCCACTCAAAGAGCTTTAACCTACATTCACACACACCTGCATGCCTTCACACACTGATGGCAGTCTGATAGCAGACTGGAGGAGCCAGAGACTGAACCACTGACCTTCCAATTAGTAGACAACTGCATAATTATAAACTGTATCTCAACATACAGTTGACCCAAAACCACATGAATGAACTGAACATTAAATTTCAGCAAGCTGAAACTAGCAAAGCTAATCAGGCACATTTGAACTTAATTAACCAACAAACGCAATAATTATATATAACACTCTTACAGGAACACCAGGACATCCTGAACTGAACTGATCAGTTAGTCTTAACTGGACAGCCTGATCAGGAGGGCTGGCTCTGTCCTGGGGACTGTTCAGGAGCTCTGAGACTTTGTTGGTGAGGGGAAGTCGTCGCACAAACTGTTGAACATCGTGGAGAAAATCCCGCATCCCCTCCACCTCCACCACCTGCTGGTCAAACAGTGGAGCACTTTCAGTAAGAGACTTCTTCAGGTCTCCGCTTTAACGATGAACGCTACAAGAAGTCATTCCTGCCAGCGCCCGTCACTCTGTGCAGTGATTGGCCCCTGTGTCGAGCGAGCGGACTCCTCTGGCAGAACCGTTTTACTTCTGACATTATGCATTAAATCTGTGATATATCAGATTATTCTGATCTTTCAAGATTTGTGCATCCATCCATCCTTCCATCCATCCTTCCATCCATCCATCCTTCCATCCATCCATCCATCCATCTCAGCATTTGGGGGCTGAAAGCCTTGTTCAGGAGTCACTGGAGTTGATGATGCAGACAAAGGTGTTATTTATTCATTTCCTTTGGCCACGTCACAGTGGGGTTTCAAAGGGCTGAGCTGAGTTGACGAGTAGTTGGTTCGTTAAATCAAGTCACAACAATTCTCTGGAAACTACAGTGTGATATTCATAGTCAGATAAACACTGTAATAAGTCTGTGTGTCAAGTGCCCCCAAGTGCTTGGATACATAACACTGATATACTGTTTCCTTTTCTTTACTCATACATATTTTAGAAACAGTACTAAGGGATCATACTGGTGCTCTGATCTGCTGCAGGCTTCTCTCTGATCATGTAGCTGACAGTCTCGATTCATTGTATGTTGACATGCTAACTTCAATAAATAGAAAAAAGTATTAACTGTGCCAAATGCTCAAGGCGTCTTTTCATTCTTTGACTTTGGATTTAGGTGAACACCCTCCTTTATGTTTGCCCACTTGAGAGCCTGTTAATGGAGACTCTGTATACTGTTATTTTGTTCAGATCTCATACAAAACACTTTTATAACATTTGTCAATAACATAGATATGTATTTAAAATGAAACACACTTGTGCCATGTAATCACAGCCAGGAACCGAGCCTGTATTTATTCAGTGGGCCCATCAGCTTCTCTGTGATGGAAGCCTGCCATTGGCAGATTGGTCATCCAGTTACTTTCCCCCCTGTCTGTCCCCTGATGGGATCAGCTGAGTAAATGGCTGAGGTACTTCATTTCAAATAAGGAGTGGCCTGTGAGCTGCTCTTATGCAGAGTGTCTTTTGATGTATATCCAGTTAGATGTAGCGGCGGTTTGGCGGTCAGACAGCACGGCTCACAGCAGGCATCGGGCACAGCTTCCAACCCGGAGGCTAACCACAGAGCTCTCTGTAAGAGGTCTGATGCTAAATGTACAGAAATACGTCTCACATTTAGGTGGAGAACAGATTTTCATTGTGTTCAGAAGAAAAACATTTCAAACCTTTGCCAGTGTGGGTGCACAGTGCTGCCAAGCAGCACAGCTGTTTGTGGGATGGTGCCACAAACATTTTTGCACCTGCTCTTCTTAAAGTGAGAATTAAGTCGTTAAAAAAAAGGTGGGGAAAAAAAAAGATATTTTCAGAATAAAATGTTGAAAATGAAAAGTTAAACAATGCTGCTCTCTGTCAGAGTGACCACATGAAAAAGACAGAAGCTAATGCTGTTTCCTGCCCTACTGTTTTCAACACCACAGTGTCTGTATTGATCTGGATTGTGATCATAAGTAAAATAAACAACAATCTGCAAGAACCTTAGTTTGGCTAAAAGTGACAGACTGCTTCGGGTGGTGTTAGAGAGAAGGCCCTGGGGTTATTAGAATCATAGGGTTCATCCTCTGGGGCACATGCATATCCTCAATGAATCATAGGGCAATCTTAGAATATGAGATTTGTCTTGTGCAGAGTTGATCATTTGGACCGAGTTGGAGAAAAGCTCATAGAATTTCTAAAATGTAAAGGGGTTCATCTTCTGTGGAGCACGGTAATCTGTCCAGTAGATTCTGAAGTTTTGCATGTAATGCTGAAAATTTTGGCTGGATGGTTGCCCTCGAACTTACTGAACTCATTCAATTTCAGGACAGTTTTATTAATGATTTTGTTGCTTTGGCTGCCAGAGAAAGCTGCTGTCAGCAGTGTGGAGCTACTTTGAACAGTCTTATCAACACACACAGCCTCACCATCTGCATGATGGAGAGGTGAGGAGAGGAAGCAGCAGCGATGAGGAGATAGGAGACGATTGGTGGGACAGGCAGGGATGGAGGCGAATACGAAGGGAGAGAGAGGCAGCAAAGCAGAAAGACTGAACAAGGTTCGCCATGTTTATTCATTCATGTCAGTGTGTGTGTGTCTGTTTGTGTATGAGACTGAGGGTGTAGGGAGATAATGGGGTAATGGTGCTCAGTGAAGTGTGACGGAGAGACAAGGGAGAGGGTGATATGAAGAGGGAGGCTGAGAGGGAGACGGACGACAGAGGACAAAAGGAGCTAATTGAGTGTTGCCATTTAGAGATGTAGAGCCATCAGTGGGAGCTGATCGATTCAAACGTCTTTCTGAAGAGGAGAGGACCAGATGAGTCACATTTACTCTGTGAGGACAAAGTAAATGGCATCTACTGTAGCTTTGGCAATGTATAATTGGCCTCAGCATTAAGTTGTAACCGCGAAAATGTAGTTCAGAGATTAATTTAAAAGCCACTTAGCAAATTCATTTCTCTTTGATCTGGCCTTCAGGGTCTGACAACTACTAAAACCTCTCTTAGCTGTTCTGTGCTGTTTCCTTGAGAATTTGAATACATGTGATATTCCCTCCCTTATCTAGCTCCTGCATTCTGTAGAGGGGTACTGGTACACACACACACACACACACACACACACACACACACACACACACACAAACAGGTGGGGTGATTTTCTAAGCGTACCATAATTATCAGTGTTCCCAAGAGATTATGTTAATGTTTACATTTTACTCAGACTACGTTACCACACCCAAAACAAACAAACAGACATAACCCAGCTCATTTCTGACCTGCCCCTCTCCTCAGTCTGTTTGGTTTCCCCCAACAAGGCTGATCTTGTCAACAGCCTATAATCTTGTTTTTTTTTTTTACTACAGGCATCAACCTAAAACCTCCAGCAGTCTGCCTCATGTCGGGGCGTTGCTTATGACAAAGGGTAAAATGGAGCGTGAGACCCGCGGGCTGATAAATACAACACAGGCAGTAATGCAGTGTCACTGGACTTAACATGAAAGTGTGCTAAAGTGCGACACCTTTGTCTTGTCATGTGTCTCCCTAATCTACTTGTGTTTCCTGTCTCTAAGAGTGCAGCAAACACTGACCTGCAACTTGCTCAGTCACTCCCTCGAGAATCAGTTTATCGATAGCAGCAAAAATTCAAGCTGGCAAAGGGAAAAAAAAAAAAAGACAGTGTAATGGAGTTCACAAGGGCATTGGAATATTTTGCCGAGGGAATAACTGAGCAGCTCCAATCTTTGGCAGTGTGGAGCATCTGGGGATTAATCCACCACCCTGGAAACAGAGCTCAGCGGGCCGTGTTGGATCCACTGTGTCGCAAAGCTAATTGAATTTAAAAAAAAAAAATGCATCAGGGTGGATGTTGCTGGTGGTATCTGAGGTGAAAATTAATGTGTGTGTGTGTGTTCATTCAATGCAGGAAACCCACTTATAACCCCAAACAGCTTATATCACAGACATCATTTAATATGGTTTGTAGTAGGTAATAAATAAAAAATAAAAAAAATAAACTTTTGCCCGTCAATTTAAAATATATTTATGTACATAGCTGTTAGAAGTTAACAGATGAATAGTGTTTACAAAGAGAGTAACGTGCCATTGTTACAACACCACAAAACCATTTAGGAAGGAGGTAGGACTGGATGGTTTGTGTGAGCTAGCACTGATTTAACAAGGAGGATAATCTTTCTCTGACTTTAACCAATGAGTTATAGTTACTCTGATTTGTATGTGTATTTAATACCAGACACACATCTAGATTCCTATCAATGGTGTCTTCACTCAGCTCAACCATTTACTTCAGGAAACTTATATTACAAGATACATCTGGCAGCCGTGGCTCAGGAGGCACAGTGGGTCATCTGCAAATGGGAGGGCGGGTGGTTTGATCCCCTCCCTCCCCCCTCCAGGTGTCATGTTGAAGTGTCCTTGGGCAAATTGCTGAATTCCACGTTGCCCCTTCTGGCTGTGCCATCACTGTGTTTGTGAATGGGTGTGTGAATGGGTGAGTGCGATACGTAAAGAGCTTTGAGTGGTTAAGTCGTCTCAAAAAGAGCGATATAAGTGCAGCAGTGCATTCACCATTTAGAACTCAGTACAAGTGTACTATAACTGACGTGCTGGGACATTTAACAGTTAAGATGTTGAATGTAGTTTAAGACGTTTAATGTGGTAAAAGACCTGAAGTGACTAACTGCCCCTTAAACACTCCAGTCTGCAGGTGTGAGACAAGCATAGCACATGTACATTTTATCAATGACATTTTAAATGCACACAGACACTTTGACAAGAGCCTGAGGCCAACTGCCATGCCTTTCATCCGCTAACCGCTAATTCATGTTCAAGTACGGCCCCATGTGAGCAGATGAAAGAGGCCTGGGCAGCTCCAGCACCGTCCACAGGAGAAATAGGTGAATGATAGATTGCAGGGAGGAAGACAAACAGAAAGGGATGGATGGAGTAGTGGGAGTTCAGGTGGACTCTGTGCTGAATAAATGGCCCGGATTTCTATCACCAACCTGGTGCGTGAGTAATTCATCCCTCTGCTCCATGCTGTGAAATGACCCTGACATCCATGACACTTCAACCCTCCAATCTCCTCAGCCTCACATTCTAATAAAGACTAATGTGTGTGCCGACATCAGCTCGCTCTCATTAGCGTGATTAATTGCCTCCTTTCTTTCGGTAAACAGTAGGAGCTGTATTCTAATTTATTCAGGGAAAATTAACCAATCATAATTAAATACTCTGATCTTTCTCTCCCCATACAAGTTCTCTTCACATGTGGGGCAAACGCTCATTGATTAATTTTTCCGCGCTTCCTTTGTCATTAGCGGGATGGTGTAAGTGTCGCTTTGTGTAGAGTGAGCCTTCATAAAGAGCCAGTCAGCCTTGTAGCGGTCAGTTTTTAATGGGTTGATTTATTGTCGAGGCGTGCAGGGAGGACAGCTCGCCTTTTCCTCACAGTTTGGTGCTGACCTCACAGAGCCCTTCTGCCCTTGTTGCAATGTCATACTTTACAGCGTGTAGGTCGGCTGTTATGCAACACAATAAACAGCAACGGAAAATAAATATGGCCGACCTTCACTGGAGTCAGAGGGAAACTGGAATCGAGAGACAAAAACTGCACACTGGAAAGCAATGATGGAGAGCCTTGTTTCAGTGTCCAGCACTAACTCCTCACACAGCACAGTGGACAGCGAGTACGAACAGTGGGTGTGTAACATCTAAACAGAGAGAAAACAGCAGTTATGCATCTCTACAAAGCATCGCCCTGTTTACTTCAGAGGACTCACCACTTTCTTTCTTGGAGTCACACCCTGTGATAGCAGGTGTTCTTCCAATGTCCATGGTAGAAAAAAAAAAAAAAATCTGTTTAGAGATAGAAAAAGGTGTTGATTCTCAGTCAGTTGATTGTTTTCTGCACATCCATGGCTACAGTGCAAACACTGCCACAGGTTTTTAAGCTCAGGTCAACCAGAGAGGATCGGATACAAATGTACAACTGAGAGAAAAGCACAGTGTCCATAAATGCAAGAGAAAGCCTTACAAACCTCCACTGGCAAACAGCAGTGATAACACAGAGAAATATTGAGGTCAGAGTGAGTGATTCCTGTTACATTCTCCCTGTTACACTTGTGTGATTATTCTTTGCCCCTTTATGTTTCTCTAAAACAAAAAGTAAGTTTTATTCCTAACGGGCTGAGATAGAAGAAACAGAAAGAACAGATGGGACTGAGGTGACTAGGATGGATGGAAGGATGAAAGCGGGAAGACCTGGCTCCCATTTTCATTCTTCCCTATAATTTTTGGCATTGCTCTTTTCAACCCTCCCTCTCAATATCATAAAAAGAACCATTAACAGTTATATTTCCTCCCACTGCAGGTCGTCTGCGTGTTTTTAAAATGCCCCCTTTCAGAGCACTTTATGTTTTTAAACTCGGCTCAGTTGGGAAAAAAAAAAA
>JBBMJY010000004.1:20838659-20850600 GCA_037833715.1 Toxotes lorentzi | reverse complement strand
GGTAGACAGAACTGTAGTCACGCAGGTAGACAGAACTGTAGTCACGCAGGTAGGCAGAACTGTAGTCACGCAGGTAGGCAGAACTGTAGTCACGCAGGTAGACAGAACTGTAGTCACGCAGGTAGACAGAACTGAAGGGAAGTATGCAAACTAAAGTCTGGAGAGCAATAAGCACAAAGACAATGTGGCAGCTGGTGAGTGGAAACAAGGTGTGATATACAGAGGGGAATGATTAGGTAAATGGGAACAGGACTAGAGCAGCCATCATGTGGGAAACCAGGCAGAAGAGTTAGAGACAATGAAAACATGGAACTGGCAGAAACACTGGATGAAACGTGAGGACCATGACGTCCCCTGTATTTACAGTCTCTACATGTTCCACGTACCATATTTTCTAGTTCATTTAACATAAATTCCCAGAGAAAATGTGCCGAGAGGAAACATTCCAATTATACCGGTGCATGTTGCTAAAGGGATTACACATCATGGATTCTCAGATGGTTCTTTTGTCCACTGAGACACACTCTGCCTAAAAATGTGAAAAGCTCCATATTACACAAAGCTAATGAAAGAAAGAGCATCACAAATGTGCTGTGCACTCTGAATATTCCACCCCGTCTCTGTCCTGCACACCTCGTGTTGCACATCAGAGGGCTGTATAGAAATCTTTAAAGGCCTCCTTATCTCTTATGAAGGTTAAAGCCTCCATGCCCACCAGTTCAATCCATGTTAAAAACGCATACAGTGTACTGACGCTGCTGTAAAGCACTTGGGACACTGAACCTCCACCAAAGAGCATTTGTTATGGGCTTTGTGCCCAATTCTTTGCTGGTTTCCACTGGGTTTTTTAAGATGGTACGATTCTTCCGGCTCACACCTCACGTCTTCATGTTATTTTGTCGGAACAAAGTCACCCTGTGGCTAATGAACATCTGTTTGCATGGATAAGATATGAGCGAGGTGCAACAGTCAGCATTGCTTAAGGAATCATTTCACATTCAACTCATTCGAAAAGACAGCCAGAGGACGGCAGCAGCCCACGTGCCCACCAACGAGCCCTGAGAGACCCCGCAGCAAAACTGCACTCCCTGAGATAGGAAATGACAACTACACATATGACTGTTGATTTGAGCTTTTAATTTTTTTCTATGTTTGTGTGGAAGCCACTACAGAAACCTTACAGGAAAATAAAGGGGGAAAACTAAACCAATTATCTGATTTAGGTTGAAAACACCTGCAAGTTTTCCCTCTCTGACATAAGATAACACAATGAGCAGCCTCATTAGGTAGATATGATAAGATGTATGAAATGAAGATGTAAAGTTAACAAAAACACTCATTTACATTTAATTAACAAGCAGCTTAATTATACAGACTGAGTAAAACACAATTAGCCAAATATAAATGCTAATTGTACAAGTGTAGGCTGCTGCAAATCATTTGCAAAGTGCAGCAGTAGCACCTGTTGTTACAAACAGTGAATATGCAAAATAGTAAAAAACGCATGATGGAATTCTTCTCGAAAATGTTTTAGTTCTGAATTGATTCATACATTTTGACTCCATTTACAAAAAAAATTATTATTATATAAAGTCAGAAAAATGTAGATTCATAGTTGTTGGAGCTCAGGAGTTGAGAAACCAGACAGCTGTGTCTCGCAGCGTGTAAATATTTGTCTCTATTGCAGCATACATGCATGGACGGGGACGTTTGCCACCACTGCACCGTCTCAGGAGCTCCTGACAGCCCTGCCTCAGATTCTGATTGAGCACCAAATTACCTGATCACTGCACCGTGAGCCGCTGACAAATGTCTTTGCAGAAAGACAACGGTGTGCCTCATATGAGAGATAGTTTTTAATTTTGTGTGTACCAAACTTTCATTCACTTTCTTGAGACAAATGCTGCAGAGACATTGCTGAAATTGCTTTCAGTCTCCCCTGCTTTCTTAGAAAAATTGTATTGTTGTCTGGGGAGTTCACTGGCGATAGCACCGTTTTGGGTTTCGTGGTGGGGTAGCATTAAGAAAGTGACACATTGTGCAGGTCAGAGATGAAATCCGTGGAGAAAGGATTCAAGAGGACAGAATTTCACCAACACATGGACTGCCACTGCAGCACTAACACGGCTTTGTTTCCAAGAATCGTCTCTCGCCAAAATTCTCTGTATCCTTGATTACCGAGTCATATTCATTATTAACATGTCACCTTTCTTAAAGCAAAAGTCTGTGACTGATAGAAGTCTCATACAAGTCATGCATGTATCTACTCAAATCCAAACATAAAACATACTTATTAAGTTATGACTGAATCACCATGGCAGAGTCAGGAGAACGTAACGGCAGTTTCAGATAATGCTGCCCAAATGAAACACAGTTATATACAGATCCTCTTATTTCAGCATTGCTTTGGATTAAAGTGATGTACACTGTGGAGGAAACAAGCTAATTTATGTTTTCCACCTTGATTGTATTAAATGGACAACAGTAAAATTGAATTGTCATTAATCCTCACGAATTTTGGCAGAGTTCCTGCATTAATTTTAATTTTCCAGTGTAATAGTGGTCCCAGTACAGAGCGAGTTCGAACCTTTGTGGGCAGGAACCCAGGAAATCAGGGAAATAAAAGCTGGTGATCTAAAGCAAATTTACTGTAACGTTTCATAAAGGAAACAATATAGTGAGAAATCGTTAAATGAACTGAATGAAGACACATTTTGACAAGAAATGTGAAAATGTTCCGTATCACCTTCCATCTGTCAACATATATGAAGCAAGTTGATTTCTAATGGAAAGAGGGAAAAAATCTTTTTGTGCTAATGTGTTTATGTTTCTTCCAAAATACTCCAATCAGTGTGTAAGACTGCCAGTGTGTGGTTAGAGAATGGTTCAGGAAAGCTGGGGAAAGTTTAAAAACCTTTCTCCCTGTGCACAGTGAACTTCTTTCAGTAAAAAGCTGTGATATTTGTGTCATTGAGATTCCATTTTCCCATGTGTAGATAACTCACTGAACCCACGCACGCTGCTCAGTTTCTAGCAGAAACTGCTGACAGAGAACGACTAAAAGCTCGCCGCACTTCCTCCCACATCAGCCCAAACTTTTCTCTGTCTCTGTTAAAGTGTTGAATACAGATGACAAAGTTCACTTCTTCACAAACTTTCCCAAAGGAGAAGAAAAGTTTCATTGTGGGATCTCGCTAACAAGAGTCAACAGCAGTCAGAAGTTGAAAGTTTAGAGAGCATGAAGGTGCAATCAGAATTGCAGAATTATCCACTAAGCACTGCCTCCTGCAGTGCTGGAGGTGGACAGACTGAGGCTGACTGCTGCACCTGCAGCACCAGCACATGCGTTTCACTCACTGCTAATGAGGAAGACTGCCTGACACGCCGTGCTGCTGCCGCACCGGCACACTCACACGCTGCCCTGCCTCCAAACATATTCAACACCCTCTCTTCATTTGTATAGCATTAACCCTGCTCTCAGCCTCCGCCTGAAAACACAGAGAGAAACATGCAGTGTTTGTGGGAAAGGTTAAAACCCGGGTTTGTTCGCATTTTGTGATTGTTTGCCTGAAGGCAGAGAGGTGGAAGAGCAGATACTGTACACGAATTGGCAAGAAAAAGCATGTGAACCCTTTGGAATGACCCGGTTTTCTGCATTAATCGGTCATAAAGTGTGATCGGATCTTCTTCTAAGTCACAAGTTCAGATCAACATAATGTATTTACAATTAAAACACACGAGCAATCTGTTGTGTGTGTGGATCAGGAGGAATTTTGAGCCATTCTTCGTGCAGAACTACATTCCACAGCATCTGCACTGGATGAAGGTCTGGGCTCTGACTGGATGCTGAGGATGAGGATGCTGACTTGAGGCATAATTTACTTCAGTTTTGAGAGAAACTGAAATGAAATGTAAATTTCTCTATACAATGAAAAACAATAATAAAGCAAAATTCTTCACTAATCACTGCACACTGTAAATCATGTCTTCATGCAAGTTTGACCTCTGCAGTGTTTCTGCCGTCACACACTTACTCTCTACAAACATTTACTTGTTTACTTTGGCCCATCAATTAGTTAATTTGTGGAAAAACAGTGAATTAAAAGTTTTATTAACCTCAGCTCATCATTCAGATGTTGGAGGTTTTTGTTTTTTTTGAAATAGTTGAATTCATTTAAATTGTTCATTACAAAATACTGAACACAGACGTCCATCGATATGTTGTTATCATCCCTGAACTAAAAAGCGCAATGAAACTCATTCAGTACACGGATTGTTATATTATCTGAATGGTCTCTCAAGTCATTACCTGCATTCAATGAGTAGATGTTTTGTTTACTGCTGTTACTCTGTTAAACTCTCTCACTCACTCTCATTCATTTTCTTCTTTCTCTCTCTGCCATCCCTCCTTTAAGGAGGAATCCCGCTTTCTGTTTCATTTCTATTTCTCATTGTAACCTCTCACAGGATCAATATCCAATTCTGTCTTGTGTCATATGAAGAAATAGTCCTTAACCCTGCGCCTTCCGTAGCACTGATTCGATTCTTTAGTTATTTCTTGATACTCGTGCCTTCATACCTGGACGAGTGCTATTTAAATCCTGCTTGATGTCTTCAATAAGACCTTCATTCATCTTTGATATGTGGAACATTGCACTGTGGCAGTAGGTCAGTTTCTTCCTGTTTCACTGCTTCACAGACACATACATGAGGATTAACGGCCAATGTTCTCGGTTGGGGAAAGGCGTCAGGGCTTCTCAACGTTTTGAGAAGCACACAACACACACACAGACCAATAGCACACAGGCCGACAACACACACAGACATACACAGATGCACAGGAGTTCAGAGACAGAGTTATTTGGAAGAATCAGTTATGTTTTTTTTTTTTTTTTTCAGAATTTGCAGAATTGGTTGTCTATCAATGGAACTTTAACTCTGACTCTTGTATCACTTATGAAACATATCGGTTTACATCCTTATAATTGATGATATGGAACTATTGATATACTTCACAGCATATCTGATTCATGGTTTATTTAACTAAAAATCAATATCACTGAGCACACTGCTTTTCACAGTATTCCTTTGGCTGCAAAATGTTTTGTCAAGTGTCAAATATAAAATTTCAGATCTGATTAGTCATTACAACATTCTTACAAAACCAGGACGACTTCTGCATGTTCAGTGATCACAGGTGAAAATCACACCAGTCAGACAAAAGCAGATCTCTCTCAGCGCTCACTAAGCCCTGAAAAGATTATTTATTCATGAATTCATTTTATGCACATTTCCCTTTCTTTAGAAGTCCACATCTCATAAGACAGTTTAAAGCAGTGGAGCAGCTCATGGGATTTTATTTGATACCAGCTGAATGCAGAGGGAGCAGGATGGTTAGTGATACCATTAGTTGTCCGCTGGTCTTCTTTATTGTGGCAGGCAGGACTCTGGGGATGCACTGTGGTGCTGTGGAGAGCTCTGGTTTCTATGACTGCAACCTGCTGAACCTCCTGCAATTTTATAGAAGAAAACAAGCAGAGCTTCACTCTATTGTTTTGCTTTAATAGAACAGAGAGTGGATGGTTGGGTTAAAATGGGTTAATGAGAGGCAACTGTTTGCTTCACTGGTGCAGTAAACACAGATGCAGCATTCATGTCCATATTGTCCACTTGTTCATTAGCTATACCTGAGTCTGGAGCCAGTCCCACCTGGCACTGGACGACAGTCAATCACGAGGCTGACTCATAGCGACAGACAACCATTACTGCTCTCATTCACACCATGTCATATTGCATAAATTAATATCAGGAGGAGCTGAGAATGTTTTTCTCAGTCAGAGATGTCTGGAATTTATGACAGCGTGGCATTTTGCTTCGTGGATCGGCACCTCTGCTTCTGCACTGTGACTGCCTCTCCTGTCTGTATGTCGCACCTGGTGTGAGCTATGGGCTGATTCGCATCACGCGTGTTACAGAAGCGCCAATGTGTTACACTTAAGAGTCAACAGCCTTGATTGATTACATTTAATTAACAGGTAAGATTGATTATATTATTTAATTAATAGGTAGGTTCTATGCAGCTTTTTCTCTCATTATACGGATGAAATCCAACTAGATGTCAGGCCTGCAAAGCTATTAGCACTGGGTAATTGTTTTTGGTCACAGAAAAAGATTGTGTTGTTCTCTGCTGCAGATTTATTAAGTCATAAATCTTTAGAATCATGCTGAAGTACAACACTGACACCGGCAATATTCCATTAAATTTCTTAATGTCCACAAATCACAAATCTGACAAAAAGACCAAAACCAACAATGAATTGATCCCACTAACAAGCATTGTCTGTGTAGGAACGACCTGATGTATCTTATTCCTCTGGGCCACGGAGCTCCATTGTTGTCAAAATCTATTAAAAACACATCAATGAGCCACGCTGTTGCACTGTGGGGACGCGTGCCTTCATTACCATGGACGCACACACTGCAGTTTATTTTGAGTCAATACCACATCCACTGTCCTGCTGCATGGAACACAGCACCAAAGGAGTATTAAAAAAATAGTGCTCAACAAATACTCTGTTTACTCATATTGGAACAGAGTTCACTAAAAACTGCAGAGCTCAGCGGTTTCAGGAAGTGACTGAACCTTTTAAGAGATTATTTGGTCTTTTCATGGGATTTGTGGATTGTAAGAAAAACAAAGAAGCCAGGAAGCATGCTTACTTCTGCAGTGCCTCCATCTGTGAATAAAATTTAACTGCATGCAGCAGCACACATCACGTCACTACTGCAGATATCTGAAACGACACCGGTGCTCGGGGAAAAAAAAGAGGAGAGTGGACAAAGGGCTGCGCAGGATCTTTTATCACCTGGCTTTGTGAGAAGAATTCTTCTTCATACAGAGTTGTGCATGCTCGCACACACACACACACACACACACATACATACAAACACACAAACATATATACTGTCGGAGCATTTGGCCCTGCAGGCATCAAGAGTGGTGGATGTGCATCTACATCCCTTGGCTTTGATGAATAAAAGATGAAAGCAGTTTATACCTCTTTCTATTTGACTTGAAATATTTATACCCTTTCCTATTGTAAAGATGAGCAGGTACCACAGGAGATCCAGGTCAAGGAGACTTGGGAGCCTAATCTCTATGATCTCCCTTTTTTTTTTCTTCATTCCCTTCTGTCCTCTCCCTCTATCTCTCCCTGCCTGGCATAATTAATCACCTCAGACGGATGTTTACACAGTCTGATAGCCTCAGGAAATGTCTCGGAGGGAAAACTCAAATTCCCTGCCTCAGCACAAACACAAAGGAGCATGAGAGATGAGAAGTTGGAGTTTAACTCATGGCTGCAGGGGGAAGTTCATTCCAACATGTTTTATCCACTTTCAAACCATTCACAAATTTGACAGCACCCAACAGGCTGAGAAACTCCAGCTGTCTCTGAAAAACAATCACACCGAGAAATAAACACACTGACTCCCACAAAAGATGTTTCCCATGGGCCAATCATTAAACAGACTAAGACTGAAAACACATCGCCTGCCAGCACCTCCTGGAGGATGCGGCTGTGTTCATTACACCCTGTAGTAAAAAACTGTTACACTAAACAAACATACAGAGGATTTTGCTGTTTTTAACAAAATCAGGCCAATGAGTAGAAATCACATTTCTGACCTGAGGCATTCTAGAAAAAAAGACCACAGGGTCAATAAAATAAAAATGATTTGTTCACAGTTAATATTTAATTGGCTGAGCTTGTGGGACAAAAATCATTATCTATCTTATTACACCCGTCTACAAACAGTCCTCATCTTTGAAGCTGGAAATCATATGCGTCAACATCAGCCAGCCGTGTCTGAGATGTTGCTTTTTTATATTTTAATTATTTGTAGTGTATTTAGCAAACCTCACTTGGGCAAACCTGTGCCTCTTGTGCCAAAATCTGTCATGCATCCAGATTTTGAGAAAACGTGCAGCAGCACTCTTTGTGGTCACGCCGTGATCAGAAAACACAGCCTCTTCCTTCAGTTCAGTGTGGGGTTGCCACCACCGTGGGCTTGGACTCAGAACCCAGGGTCATCCAGCAGCACTTATCCATTAAATGTGTGCAAGTGCACAGTCCTGGTTACTCTGTCATTACTTTGTAAACGAATGCCATCTACTACCTTGTGAAAGTTGGCATTGTAAAATGAATAAGAAATTAAGGAATAGTAATGTTCTGTTTATTGTTCTTCTCTCTGTCTCTTCCGTTTGTGATCAATGCTCAGTTTGGGTGAGCACATGATTTTAGTGCTTCCCTGATGTCTTTTTGCTCCTTCTCCCTCCCTCTGCCCCTGTGGGCACGTTCTGGGCCCGATGGTGTGGGGCTCTGATAACCTCTAGCTTGTGCTCCAGTGGGTGGTGGGGATCAAAGAGTAAACGTTGATCTGTGTGTGTCTGGGTTTTCTGTGGACTTCGATGTCATCTTCAATGTGCGCTGCGCACTTATTTCCTCTGACATCCTGAGTAAACTTGATATTGCTGCCCACTGCATTGATGTCTTCTTCATTGAAGGCTTCCACTTCCTGTGTTTTGATTTTGACCCAGGTATCATCCATAAACCTGAAACCAGTTCCTGCAAAAGAAGTCAGGGCTCTGCTCTTTCTTTCACATCGAGATTAGCCACTGTGGGAGGCACCGGTGAGTCCATGGCACAACCGTGCTTATGTTTGTAGAAACTCATTATATTGGAAACAGGTGGAAGTCAGGCAGAGGTCGTTATCGCCCGGTGAGATGATGTTCTAGTCTCTTTGTAGTGACGCATGCCTTTCTTTCTTGGTTGGTGAGGTGGTGCTTTTGCACTGGTACCTTCAACCTGAGCTGTTCCACGTCTGTATCTGCCACTCACTCTGTGGCCATGACGAGGTCTAACACTGGTATCTGTTCCAGTGTTACTGTAAAATTCAGAAGTCATTTTCGGAGCCTTTCGGAGGAGGAGAAGTGAAATGTCTTCAAGAACCTCAAGAAAGTCCAGCTGCTTCCGTGTACTCTTTGAAACACCATGACCTGGACGACTGAGAACCTTCACCCACACAGCCTCTTGCTCTCTCAGCACAGTAGCCACGAATCTAAGTTATGGGCTAGATGTGTTGCAGTCTTTCCTCTGCTTCATTCAGAACTTAATTAAAATGACTGCAAACAGATGATATTTTTGAAGTCATCGTTCAATACATGATTCTCAGCCTCTACACATTTGTGTACTTTTTACACGAACACCCACTTCATGTTAAATCCTAATGAACCTGAATATTTGTTATTTTTAACTTTCTCTGACTTCTCTTCAGATCTCTGTGAACTAAGAAGAATAAGCAGCGAGGACCGGAGTTTATTTGCAACTGTTTTGCCTTTTTCTTTTTTCTCTTGATGAAATATCAAAGGCACATTTAGTCATAACCACAACACATAAGTTTGACTGAGGTCTGATGTGTTTGAAGTAAAACTTTTAATTGCTTAAACGAAAATCTTTGCAGCATTTCACCTCTGCTTAAGGTCTTCAAAGACTCAAAGACACTTAACCTGAGCTTTGTTTCCATTGAAATTTTTAAAACTTTGTAATTCGTTTCATTCTGTTTGCTCAACCCAAGAAAAATGGTAAAAGTTTGTTTTTGCAATCTTTCCTGTCAGAAATTCAAAATCTCACTCCGATAAGAGGGAATTATTAATCAGTCAGAGGGAATTATTAATGAGTTTCCTCAAATGAAGCAGTTTGTGCAGCCCTGGTAACGGTGATCCCTGAGTCATGTTTACACAAACATCACGACCTGGAGTCAAAAACAACAAATACACATTTACAGCTTGTTTTAATCAGATGCAGCGGTTAACGCGGGCTGGAATGATCCAGAACTGGATTCCAGCACTTTGCATTAATAAGAAAACAAATATGAGTGGCACTTTGATACATACTTCTTTATGTAAAAGACGTGTCAACAGTTAACCAGTAAACTAGTTCATCTCAGCGTGTCACCTGAGATTGAGATTGACCTTCGTCGGACAGCTGCACCATCTGCCGAACCCATTAAGGCTGTTTGGAGGATGATGAAGGTATTAAGGCAGCAGTGGGGAGGAACCATGCTAGAAAATGAGAGGAAGGCAGAACGGTCTGGCTGTGATGAGCATTATCAGAGAGACATTGATAAAGGTGTTACTGTAGGAATTTTGGAAATGAGATTCTGGCTGAGGTGTGAAAGAGACAAGGAAAGAGAAGAAATTCTGACATGACACCCAGATCCTCTGACCTTTCAACAACAACACTTTTCACCCATTCACATCAGCTGATCATTAGAGCTGGGAATCCGGGGAAAAAACAACAGGATTTTTTAAATTAATCATGTTCTTAAAAAATATTACTGTAAATTTCACAAAACAACAACAACAAAACATCATTCAGCAAAGTAATAGTATCAAGTGAGAACCGTGAGTAAGAGCATATCAGATTAAGTAGTATATTATTTAGAAAACTATTTTGGACTAGTAATTATTTATCAAATGGAGTTAGCTAGTAAATAAAACTTGCATAAAACTCTGGAGGGCACACAGTTAATTTCTCTTTCTCCAAGATTTCTTTTACCATATATCCTTAACTTTAGCCCCACTTACAGTATTTAAATAACACGTCTACTTCTGACAGCAATCTGACGAAGAAGAAGTAAAAAAACTTGTATTTTTTTCTTGTGCTTAAATACGTTAAGCAAGAAATTTCATTCAAACAGTAAACATGTGAGATAGTGATTATCATTTTGACCACTTACAGAAATAGTTTGAAATTTCTATCGGTCTTACTGGGTTAGTGTCAGTACTGCTCTCAGATCTGTCCATGAACCACGGAGCTGCAGCCATGAGGTGATTAGCTTAGCTTAACATAAAGCCTGGAAGCACTGCAGGGTGACAGAGTTCTGTCCTAAGATAACAGATATGCCTTTCAGCACCTCTAAAGCTCACGTACTGACACATCTTGTTTGATCACTCTGTATATAAACAATAATGACTTTTGGCAGCGATCTGCTGCCACTCTTCAGTCACAGTATCAAACTTTGCAGCTATGCTTTTCACTGAACATGTAAAAATATAAGTGACAGGACCTTTGTTTTTTGAAGTATGACAGTTGAAGTGCGGGGAGTGACTAATCCACAAGTGAGAGCATGTGTTCATTTTCACAGACTTTAATGAGACTGTGTAGAAACCAGAGAGGGGGTCGAAGCCTGATGAGAGCCAGAAAGGAGGCAGAGCAGCAGGGAGCTTTTTGGCTGAAATCACTGTCTCTGATTGCCACCGTGGAGTGATCCTGCCAGAGGATCACAGACACAGCGTGGGGCTGCTTACTCTCTGCTGGCAGTGATGAACAGAAGGTGCCACTTACCTGCTCCTATCTGACTGGCTTGCTGTCAGCTTCAAGAGCACTTTGTCTTTTGGACTGTCAAAGTGAAAAAAGCTCTCCCCAGGCAGGCTCCACTGCAGTAACTTGAACAGATAAGGGAGTGAATGATGGACGGACATGTGGTTGGGTGGACAGAGATTAAACTGGGGAATGGATGGGTAGGTGGGCAAAGAGACTGAATGTTTACCTCTGTGGACAGAAAGATGAGATATAGACCGGCAGCTGGGGTGATGGAAAAGTAGATGGGTGGAGGTGTTGGATGAACTACTTTTGCAAGTTTAAATTTTAAGGTGTTGCTCTGAAAATTTACATGTCAAATCCATAAAACAACACAGTCACATCTGTATGTATACATAGATGGCAGCATCAGACATGAATTGTACATACTGTACAATGTTTTTGTACAGCTGCATCAAGTTCATAGTTAATTTCTTGAGTACAATTATTTTGGTTCTACGATGATACACGTCCACTGTGGCCATCAACAGATACACTGTCATCCACTAGTTTACCCT
>JBBMJY010000004.1:20815215-20838559 GCA_037833715.1 Toxotes lorentzi | reverse complement strand
ACTACATTTTATTGCACAGGCTGATGTTGGGTCTGTACCATGTAAGCTTTTCCATCTTATTTTCATTTTATTTACCTGCAATGATGCTAGAACTACTGCAGAGGTCACTGTTGAGAGACCAACACGGTGCCAATACAGTGCCAACACAGTTTGGGTAATGTGTCAATACACTCCTAGAGGTTTCATTATTCCATCACTAAGTTTCAATGCTAGCCATGTCGATCTTGAACGTGAACGCGATGCGTATGCGCGCTGTGCTTATCGTCAGAGGAGCACCTGACTAAATCAGTGCGTATGACGAAAGCACGTTGTCGTGTGGGTCAAGGAGGGCGGCGCCCTATCGCCCGCTCCTGTATATAAAATATACAAATATGAATATACAAAAGATTAGCCTATAAAATACCTCAAAAAGGCAACACTGCTGCTTCAGTTCACTCCAAAATCCTTAAAATCCCAAAACAAATACACACGTTTATGTTCACAGACAACTACTGTAACATTAACCTGCTTGTCCACTGAATAGCATGTGAGACAGCTGGCACAGCATGTATCTGTAAATACAGCTGAATGTCATACAGTATACTGTTAAAATGTGTGGATGTACAGACAGAAGAGAAGAACAATTGCTTTAAATTTGTGGTGAATTCCTGTGGAGGCTGACAAAACAAAAACACCCTGGAGGTTAACAAAAATAATGTGCACAAAGAAAATACATAATATATGGCACTCTAACTTAAAGGTAAAAAAAAAACCCACTCAGAATTAAAACATGCTAACTGCAAGAGGAAGGGGCCAGCAACCTTATGTACACATGCTGTTACTCTAGTGACAGCTGAGCTCACATAAACATTGTTCATCACACTGAACGCCGACTCTCAGACCAGCAGCTACAGTCTAGACTGTTGGTGTTTTTTTTTTTTTAATCACATATATCACATATATATTTAGCACATATATCCAGCACTGTTAGATTTAAGCTGCATTCACATCAGATCTCTGAAATAGAAATCAGTCTGACTGCTCATATTAGATGTGTGGAAGGCTGACCAGTTATGAAGCACTTTGCATTTTTGTACTTGATTCCCGACCCTATTATCTTCAAGAACACTTTAAGGCTTCCTGGATTCAGTACTACAGAGTCAGCACTAGCAATCCGTTTTTGTCAATACGTATAAAGGACTGAGGAACCTCGATGAATGCGTGATAGAGTTCAGTGACTTACGCACAACTTTGACCTTGTTCCGGGATAAAGTCAGTCAAAGGACAAAATAATCATCCACAAACATAAGTCATCCTTGTAGTCCACATTAAATGCAACGTTTTAATCAGCACAGATCTTCCAGGAAAAATGCTAAATGAAACACATGGGAGACCAATCACATCGTGATGAGCTGCGCTCTGCAGGAAAAGTATTTGAAATGGTCTTTCCTGCAGAAAAGACATATAAAGTAAAATTTTATGTTGCATTCATATATACATAAATATGCATATACATACTCAAAATACAACTCTATAAATTACATTATGAAAAAATGTGTCCCGGTGGTTCCTGCCATGTCATTGTGGTGCATTTATTTCTGATCAGCCTCCAAAAAGATGTTTTGATTGAAAATGACTTAACATCTAGTGCAGATCAGGCTCTGATCGTAGTCATTATGGTGGAGCTCTCACAGCAAAAAAGCATAATTCCAGACCCTTCTGTATGAGTTGTATACAGTGATTGTATGGGCTTCTGGTTGAAGAGCATGGTGAGTACTATGTGGAGCACTTCCTTTCTCATGTGAACTGCAGAGGCTTAAGCCTTTCAACTGAACTTTGCTCGTCATAATCTAATAACTGTAATTTCTAAAACCCTTCCCAGCTTTACTTTGCTCCAGTGCAAGTGTGTAATTGGAAAGAAAACTCTGGCTTTGCATTCAAATGAGCTGATTTAAGGGGGAAATCACTGCAATGTGTATATATGTGTGTGTGTGTGTGTGTGTGTGTGTGTGTCCATATTTCAATATTATAAATATCCATGCCGGAGTTATACAGTGACAGCGTGCTGTGTGTGTGTGTGTGTGTGTATGTGTGTGTGTGAGTGTGTGTGTCAGGAATTTATTATTTAAGACAGATGAAAGCAAAGCAGGTGATAAGCACATCTGCTACTAAAAAATACTCAGAAAGGCCATGGAACGTGATCTCAGTGAACAGAATACTCATTTTACATTTGTTCTTATTTTGTTTTAGTTGCACATGTATTTTTGTTGATATTACTTCAGCATTGTAATTCTTTCATTGTTCAGCATTGTAATGGTGCAAACTGCTCTTGCATGAGGCTCAAAGATTTCTGGTATTTTAATAATTTTCAAGCCTCGAGTTGGCCTGAATTCCTCTATAGATAAATAACAACATCGGCTCTAAAGTCAACATCAACTTTGAACTGGACAGAAAAAAAAAACAAACCTGAAACATTTAAAGCCTGAAAGCTGCGATTTATTCCTGTGAGTCTGTGCAATTTCTGCCATGTCACTTTAATGGCCTTTCAAGAGGCTGCCCAGCTTTGTGCCTGATGCCAATTTCACCCTGTCTGCTTCCTGTTGCCGCCTTCTCTAACTTTACACACATTTACACCATCACTTATATCCACATTTGTCAAAACCTCACACACAATGGCAAACAAGTATGGTCACACTACAAGCTACTCTGGTTTTTAAATGAAACTCAAATGAACACACTTTATTCTTCCTTTAGCCTTTTTCTGAATCCTCATTATTTTGAAGGCAAACCATACACGTTCCTTCAAGCCTTCCACATGAAAAAAAATAAAAAAAAACATCTCAGTACATACAGTGATGATTATATGCAGCAGCCTTTAATTAAGGTGTGGATGTTTCTCGTGTCTGTAAAGGCTTGAGGTGTACATGACCTCAGTTTTCACAACAGTTTAAAAAGAATTTACATTTCTTTTTCAAACAACAAGATTTAATGAAGAGCACAAAAGACTTTCTGGATTTGGCTCCCCAAAGCTGCCTTTTCCTCTGCTCATTATAATCACATTGACTGTTAGTTAACACTTTAATTGTTTCTTTCATTGTCAGCATGAGTATTAAAATCAATAGCTCCTTATTCATGCGCTTACATGCTGTTTTAAAGCCCCTCAGGCTCATTAGTAGCTGAGTCACTTGACTGCTGCTGTTCGGTTTTCCTTTTTTTTTTTCCACAGTGAGCATGGCAGGCCTTCAGATTATACAGAGTCTTGATTGTGTTGCTTGTTAGTTTGTTTTGAAGTCAGGGTTAATGGGCGATCTATTCCGTCTCATACTGGGCCTTTGACATCCTCCGCTGACCAAAGACTGAGATAACAAGGCTCTGGAGGAGAGAAAGACAGACAGACACAGCGAGAAAGAAAGAACTAGTGCGATCCCACTTCAATCTTTTTAATATGGATCTGACATTGATATTGACACAAGTTGCAAACCATAAGTTAAAGTAAAAGCCGAATATTTAAAAAAAAAACATTTTACACCATCTGAACTAATTCTATTGAAAAGACAGTTATTTCAGGTTGCAGCTCCGTGCAGCTTTTAGCCTCTTTTAGTTAATTGTTTTTCACACACTGTGAATTGTATGGAGTTTTGCTTTCAACAGCTCATCATATAAAAGCTATTGAGAGCTACCTGCCCAGCACCAAACGGCAGACATGTTAGTTGCTAGCTGGTAAAGAAAGTGGGAAACAAAACAGCTTAAGATTATTTCCACAGGAGTTGGTTGAAACCAAAGTGAAGCTGAAAGAAGAGTGAATGTTAATGGGGTGCTCATGTTGCAGAATTGTAAAGAGTAGTTTGCTAACATGTTATCCATAACTTACTAAGGAGAAGTCATTTCGTACCGTACGTACGTACGTTTCTAAGAGCTTGTTTTTGATTTTTTTTCCCCCTTGTAGTGAAAATTTGCTTAATGTTGTTGACAGCCTTTGTCTCAATATCACTTCAGTCTTTGATGCTGTATGTAAGCCTTGAAATCATTCTAGCCACTCTGGCAAAAGCAAAAGGTTAGGCCTCCAGCAAACGTGTCAGGACTATTGCAGTGGCAGATTCTGCTGTACAGTATTTCCCCAAAAAATGGATGCTGAGTCACCAACGGCTGCAGCACTGACTGAGCGTGTGCAGGAGCTGCTCTGTATGCCTGTCAGGCATCCGCTGCCCCAGATCAATGCAAAGAGCCAAATGAGAGACAGGTGCTGCAAACAGCCCCTGGATACAGAGCAAGGAGTCAGGCTTTTAATTAGAACCACATGGCTTCTGAAGATCCTTTATGTTCAACTGATTAAGATCTTCCAGGACAGATATTTAAAGCTTCCCTTTGTGTTTAGGTGAACCCAATGAATCATAGCCCATCATTAACTTTGACAATTATAAAAAAATCTCCACTGACTTTACAAAAGTGCTTGCATTAGTGCACAGCTGGAGCAGGGTCGTGCATTATTCTCTATAATAGTCAAAGTTTATGATGGACTATGTATCATTAAATACATGATAACTGACATCAATACATTGACTCACTGTCTGATTCAGTCTATCATGTGCCCCCTAGCGCATCAATCCATTGTACTGGTTTACTGGATAAAAGGTAGAATTACAACATCAATAGCTTTAAACTGAACTCGATATACAGCCCTACAACTGTAACCTCTAAATATTATATGGGCTAAATATTTTAATGAAGCCATCAGCCATTACAGCAGCACTACATCACTACCTTTTTAAGGATTTTGCATGAATATTGAATTGAATCTGCAAGATAGTTGTTATTTAAGGGAGAAGATATAATGGCTTGTTCATCTGTCCACTCCAGCTGTTCCCATCCAATAAACTTCCTGACACTAGCACACTTTTTTAAAAAATGCTTACAGGCTCGTGACATCCCATTTTTCTTCACACCAGCTGTGAAAACATGGAGACATGGGATGACAGGAACGCTTCTCTATCGGATTGGACTCCAGCTGCAATGGGACAGTAAGCTGTGCCAGTTGAGTTGGCACATGCCTCAGCAATCTTACATGTCGTCACACAGTTATAACTGTGCTCTTCTTTTTACACCTGCTACTTTTTTTTCCCATCTGGATTAGGAAGCACCAAAAACCCGAGACACCAGAGAGGTTTTAAAAAAATCCCCAGTTTAACCCAGTTCTGAAGTAATGCTATTTATATTCACTGTAGTTGTGCGTAGACGTTGTTCAGTGCAGTGTCCATTTGTGTTGGACATTTTTGGAGTTTTTACCTTTGTCTCACTAACAAAGTAAAACAAGTAGTTAAACTCATATGTAATCATATACCTGAAGTAACACCTTGTGTGAAAGCTGTCTGACATGATTGTAGCGTCCAACAACATTGAATCTTAGTTCTCATGACCAAAAATACAAAAATAATTCTGAATAACCAGATTTTCTTCAGGCTTTCAGAAATTTTCTACTAATCATGTGAAATAGAAACTCAGCGAGACTTTACTTCACATAAACACGGCCTGATGATTTATTGTGTTAACCCGCTGTGCTCTGATTCCTCATAGTGAATTCAGGGGTAACTCTCCTCTACTCAAACACACACTTCTGTCTGGAAATAATACCTCTGCCTTCTCACCAAACAAAGAAAATCCAATAACACCTTCCCTGATGCCTGTTCCTCTCTCTTTCTCCCCATGCCTCTATTCAGTAGATCTTGCTGAGCAACTCAATTCACCAAGCAATCCATACCTCACACAGAAAACATTAATTACTGGGGACCTCCCTACACCTTTGCTGAGTGCAGTGGATCAGAGAGAAGCTGACAAATTCTGTCTCTCTTGACCTGCCAGTTGTCTGTCCGCAAGCCAGATCTGCCAATAGTTTGCAAATTCAGATTCGGTTTCTGTATTTTTAAGGCTTCACTATAAGCAACTTTATAAATGATGAAAGTAGTTATTTTTTATTATCAAAGTATGAAAATCAATAGTGAACATCAGTCCTGTTTAGTGTAGATTGATTTAATTCATCATAACTGTAACTGACGGGGGGAGTCTCTGGGGTTTCACTTTGTACATCGTTTGTTACAAAACGAGCGTGTCGTCTAAATGAAGTGTTTGTAAAAATATAGCTAATACTTAAGTAGTCTTCATGAGGGAGTACACAAAGGCCATCAGAGCTCATAAGGCTATCATAACAATCCAAGTGTCCTTGTGTTTTTCAAAAAAGCTTCAGTAAGGATTCAGGTTTATTTTATGACTGAACTGCAGACTCATTTGTGATTCACAAAATTTCAAATAACATCCTGCCAGGACTGAGCGATGCAATAATGAAAGAATACAGAATGAAGATGAATAAAGGAAAAGAGCAAAACATTTTTGTACCCAACTGTCAGTGATTTCAGCCACAATGAGCTCAGATAACAGAGCATTTTTCAGTTATCTCCATAAAACATCAGAAGTATGTGTCATGTTTTGGTGCCTCACAATCACAGAAAAAAAGAGTCAAAAAGTTCATCTTTAAGTAGCCGCCATTGTGCATCAATGTTCAACAGTCACAGAAGGGGAAATTCATCAGAGAGGCACAGACATCAGCTTCTACATCCACAGCAGCAGAAAACAGACCAGAATGCAATGCAGCTACAAGACGTCTTGTATTAGGCAGGAAAAGAAACTGAGAGAATGAAAATCACATCAAAACAAACCAATTTATTTAAAAGCACTTTAAAATTGGGGGAAAAAAAACGTGTTTGACATTGACATTATTTCACAGGTTTCACTTCACTGTACCAGACAACGTCTGAGTCGTAATGGCAATTCATAAAGTAGGACTCAGTTTTGAACTGAAGCCACACACGACACTAGAGGTTTTAGAAGAGAATAAACTGACTGAATTCCATTATTGCTGAGTTTCTAGCTGAAGATTTTCCATAGCTGCATGACTTGTAATCTAAAGGGCTCCTATTGGAGATGGAACCTATTAAAGTTCATATTGTTTGGGCATCAAAGACATAAGTGAGGTCTCTCAAAATGCAGAAGGAGCTGAAAAGCTGACTTTAAGCTGAGACAGAGTGGATATCCATGGCAGTATCTGGGTCAGGAGCAAGATATACATTATCTGCATGTTTACTGTCAGTCGGACACACACATGACAGTACAGATTAATAGCCATAATTACCACAGCTGCTTAGAGGGCTTTGTCACTTGAACATCTGTCACTTTGGTGTCATTTGCTGAAACTGATGCTCTTATTCTCTGGAGGACAGTTCCCATGTTTCACAAACGGTTTCTACTAAATGGAACGCACGTTTTACTTAACTCCTTTTGATCAATTCATATTAACCTTTCATGGACTAGTAACTGATATGCATTCAGGTAAATCCAAACACCTACTTACCATTACAAATGTGAGCCAGCCAACACTAACTGTGCCTTTTTAATCCATATTTAAAAAGCATAAGCACAATTAACTCTCCAGCACACCTGTTGTGTTGTGTGTAAGTGTAATTTCAAGTCATTCGTCATTCTCATTATATTTCTATAACATATTACATTGGACACAGACACAGAGACATTTGCAGCAACAGGCCTCTCAAGAGTTAAAGGAAAAATCGATTAAGAATCACTCATTTCAGGTAGAAGGTGCTGTGTCCCTGTCTTCCAGCCTCTCACTGTCTTAGATGCTTTGTGCTTTCATCTGAATTTACTGCTTGATTTAAGATGCATTTCCTGCCATTTGTGAGATGTTGTCAGTTAATGAGTGTTGGGTTGATAGAGACAAAATAGGTTGTGTGGTTCACTGCATAGCTAGTCTGATACCTTGCTGGAGTGTTTGTGCTGTTCCTTGAATATGAAGTGGGTGGAAAAGAGCCCAGAGTGGAATGATTTTGTGCCATCACGGTGCCTCAGTCTTCACCAGAGCACCGGACCATGGATGTGATTATATCCTAAAAACTGTACACCAGGTTGTGTTCCCCAAGCTGCAGGGTTTCCACACCGAGTGTTTAGAAGAGAACTGATGAAACCCTATTAGCAGTAAATATGTGCTCTGCTATTCTTGCCTAACTGAAAATACCTCAGCCAGCCACAAGTGGATCTGTTGTTTCAATTGTGCTTAGAAATTGCTCAGATGGTTTGAGGACCCTTAAACAGTGTCGGCTGAATGCAAGACAATTTAAGGCTCTAATTGACTTTTTGTTTTGTTTTGTTTTTTGCTAATTGCTTGTGTCTTCATATTTCTTATAGTGGAACAAATGAGCCAACATGGAGATTAAAGAAATAGTGTAAAAAGAATTCCTGTACAAATAAATCATCCAGTCATTCTCTATAAGAAGGAAAGGTGTATATGTGTGTATGTATGCGTGAGTGTGCCATAATCAGCCTCCCTGTATTTCATGAACATACACACTTGCCTGTATTTATGCAGTCGCTGGCTTTGTTTTTCAGTGTCTCAGTTGCATCAGCCAACAGCATGATTAATAATTAATGGACTCAATGCAATTACTCCTGTCATTTGTATTTATATTGTTCCACTCATAGAGATTAAGAGTTTAAGCAGATTTCAATCTCTACAATTCAGCTAATTGCATCCTTTCACATGTCAGATAATTATTACTGCATTGTGTTGAGCTACTGTAGAGCTGCTGAAACTCAATTAAAACAAGTTGAGTAAATGTAAATGACTATCTGCGATTTCCTGTTTAGTAGCTCAAAAGAAAGATGACACAGAAAGTGCGTGTACCTACGTCCATGTGCAGAGGCCTCCCTGCATTGTTGCAGAATTGATATTCTCCTCACAGGGACATCGAGCATGAAATGAAAGAGTGCATTTTCTTTGTGTAAACTTGCAGCTCTCAGCAGTGCTCATTTGGCCATTCAGGGAAGAAATTTCTATGAGGAGGAGCTTGGCTGAAAACCTGGAAATGGATTGAATTGAATCTTAAATCCATATTATTCTTTTACTGTGAAATCTCTGAACAGAATAAGAGCTCCAGAATGGAGAGTTGCCTTTACTGGACTCTCTCTCTCTGTGTGTGGAGGACAGACACCTTTTCACACATTTTGGGAACTCCATTTGGGAGACAAAACGCTTGTCCCGTCAAAACATGGGTCCCCATACGGTAAATTTGCAGTTTACACTAGATCCAGAATCCAAATCATCTCTCCTGTGTTAGTCAATTAAAAACTGCATGTACATCGATCAGCCATGTTAAACTGTTAAATTGGATTTAATGTTGTAGCTGATCAGTGTATAAGCTGCTGTACTATTGATGAAGCAGACATGCTGTAAAAAATGATCAATGCTTGGTGGGCACTTTTAATCCTCAGTGTTTTCACAACAACAACCTGAATTCCATTAATTCAATAGGAATTAAATGTGAGTGTATTGAAGTCCTCACATCAGAGTTAATCTATCTCTTTAGGTCATTTTGTGCTGCCAATCCAGAGCTGTATCTGATTGGACTAACAAGTCTGTTATTACAATTTGTCATTAAAATCTACACGGTGGTGGTTTTTTCATATTTTAAGAAATAACTTCATCAATAACCGATGAAGGATCTGAAGAACTAGTGAGACACACAAACCACTGGGAGCTGATTGCTCTGCCTTGTGCTGCACAAGGACCATTACAGAGAATGATGCAAAACAGCTTCTGTATGTGTTGGAGGTCCCACATCAGCTTGAACTATGGAGTCAATGCACGACTTTGGCCCCTTACATAATAAATCGGGGGACAAGCACAATATTATTGCTGGGATTTAAGAGTAGGGAGGAAGACGAGATTTATCATAAAGTGTGGTTCTGGACCTCCATGTGCATAATTTCCTGTTCACGTTTCCATTTCCCGAGGTGTTAAATAATGCACTAAAAGTATGTGGAAAGAAGAAGCAAAAGAAATGAAACCATACACTGTATATATGAGTGTGTGTGTGTGTGTGTGTGTACCTGTGTGCCCCCCGGCTGCAGTAATCTCTGTGTGTGTCTGAGGAAACTGTGTGCCTCAGATCACTTAATGTAATGACTAAATGTTTTCAGTAAAACAGTATGAAAATAATTAGTATCCTGCTCAAGAACTTTATTACGTTTTCAGTCCTTTTTGGGATCTGATGTGGACTTGGAACATAAAGTCATCACATCATCCACAGTAAGTGAGTAGAACATTCTCCAGGTTTCTCTATAAAAGATGGTGAGCTCTTGAGGGAGGTTAGCCATTAAATCTTGGGGAAGCCCTGTGACCACGCTCCTCGGACTGTCTTGTGTTGGACTCCAGAATGTCCCTCAAGGCCACTTTTTTTTCATGATTTTTATGGACCGAATCTGTCCAATCTGAGACCATCCAAAATATCTCATCTTTCGCATCTCTGCTTTGGAGATGCTGTGGATCTGTTGGCCTCGTCCAACTGACCTCCAGTCCGCAGTGGGCAGATGTGCTCCACAGGTACCAACCCTCTATGCAAATACTCCAGCCAACAGTGGGAGTCTGCTGTGTAGCAACAAGAACACAGTCCCCACTGGCTTCCCATCTAAGAATATGATCATTTGTGTTTGTTAGGACATTTGACCAAGCTGGAGATCGGAGCCGGAGATGATTGAGATCACATTTGAGATCAGGCTTCAGTTGTGTTACATAACTCCATAACGCTGTGTAAAGTTTAAATGGGTGTTTTGAAAAGACCATCCATAATTTGGATCAGGGAGCCTTTCAGTTGGCTCTGAGCTTGACAAAAATAGCCTGGGAATAGTACCTCAAGTTGGTTTGTGGATATGAGTAGAAAAATGTTCTTTAAAGACTAAATTTGCTGGTTTAAAGTATAAAGACAGCATCCTGTGTCTGTTGACCCTCTCCAACAAACTGTGGTGCTTGAATTTACCCAGATCCCCTTGAGCTTAGACACTGCAAACCATCTAAGATTTACCACAATGTTTCTCTGTAAAAGACTGTGAGCTCTTCATATCCTCAAACAAGAAAAGCAAGAGAGCATCTCAGGAGAAACATCATTCTCATCCTGAGCACAGTAAACAGAACAAATGAATAAAAACTGATTAATAAGGTGGTTTAAACAAAATCACTGGCCAGATACTGCACACATAAAACCTCAACATGATGTACAACAGTCCATAAAGATACCAAAATGTGTGTCTCAGATACATGTATTAAAACACTGCCTGTGAAGACAACACTCCGCAGCAGCATCATGCCCCTGATGAAATTTTTAAAAATTCAATTGCCTTCAAATTACAGTGGATCCATTACGGCATCCTAAACACGCCTTTCCAAGGTGGTGGATGAATTCCCAGACACTTTGGCACGGCACTAAAAATTTATTACTCCAGCAAAATATTCCACTGCCCCTGTGAACTCCATCACATCCTCCCAGTCTCCCTGTGCCTGGCTGGGAAGATCTGAGCGGTTTTTCTGCTGTACAGACATAAAAAAAACGGCTAAGGAAGGTCATTCTGAAATGGATCATTTAGAGAAGTTTCAGTTTGTTTTAAGGGTCTCCTGTCCCACTGGAAAACCGCACCAATGCACAGTGTAGACAGCTACCCAGATGTGATGTGTTGTACAGTTATCACTTTATTATCCCGGACTTCCTTCCTTCTGTCCACCTACTGTGAAATCTTGAATATTTAATACCACTGAAACACTGTGCAATATCTGTATACTGTGCAATAACTAATAATGTGCAATAACCCACACTACATGTCAACTGTATATTAAACCCTATCTATTCTCCTTATACATGCACACAGCACCTCCGGACTGTGCACCTTACCCCCCTTTTATATTTTTAAAATTCTCTTTTTATATATTCTTTTTTTATATAGCCTTCATATTTTATACATCTTTGTACTAAACTATTTTATTTTATTCTATTCTATGTTGTATATATTTTACATATATGTTTGCACTGGAGAAGGAGTTGCTTTCCATCTCGTAAAAAAGATGTATAATGACAATAAAAGGCATTCTATTCTATTCTATTCTATTTCTCACAGCGTCTAAAATATCAAAGTAGATATTAAAGTAATATTATTGATATGTCTGTATTGATCCTAGTCAGTGGATATTAATACACATTTCTCATGTGTTCTGTGGATTACAATGTACCAAATAGTTTTGTCCCTATGCTGTAAACCGCATCAACGTGCTTTTCAAAGCTATGTGTTCAGAGTCATAAAAATCACATGCATCATTTATTTAATGACTGAGCACAGAGGATAATACACAAGACGGCAGGCTGTGTTGCCAAGGAGCCCCTGCAATCCCACAAGACCACAGATTCCTGTACATGATTAAACATCTACACAGGAAGGGCAAAGAAACTGAGATAATGACTGTAAACTCTGCAGAAGGAGAGAAACATTCACAAGATTATCTGCTTGAAAACCTGATGAACTGACAAATATGATGCCAAATCCTTGTCTGAAGAAGGGTGCTTGACAAACTGTACATTTCCTTTGTCTGCTCATAAAACTGAAACAGCTAAAAATCTGCCCAAAAGATTGTCTGAGGCCTTTCCGGCTTGTTTTTTCCTCACTATATTTGGAAGATATACTCACACTGCACGCACTGATCAAATTTAAGAACTGTTCTGTGGAGCTCAGTCCTGTTCAGATAATCAAATCCCTGTTGTTTGCTTTCGAAATATAATTTCTTACTAACAGAAAAAAAGTCTATGAATTATGCATGAGCTTGAAAGTGAGATAAGGCTGCACGTTTAGAAGGGGAAGAGGAAGGGAGTGAGTCGTAGGAGGGAAAGATATATATTGCCCTCCAGAATTATTGGCGCCCTTGGTGAAGATGAGCCAAAAAGCTGTAAAAGTAATGAGCTAATCTTTACCAAGGCCACCAATAATTCTTGAGGGCACAGTAAAATCATGGTAACATGCTAAATTGAAGCTGTGCCGTCATGGATATTATTCATTTGTTCAGGAGTCGTTTTCAGCTCTGGCAGACATGGTAGAGAAAGAAGGAGACAGGAGGGCTGAAATGTATGTGAATGTTAAAGTGTGAAAGACTGAAAAGACAGAGACACACAAACGTGTGTGTGTGTGTGTGTGTGTGTGTGTGTGTCGGAGCACGTTTTTTGGGGGTTTTAGCCTTAAACAGTGCAACTCATACAAACTAGGTGTGTTTTGTGACTAATCAACATTTCTATATAAAGCCATTGGTTCTGTAAATATTGTTCCTTTCTGTTAATTCACATTTCAAAGTTTTCTTTAAACGATATGCTGAATGATTTGAACTAAATGCTAACATCAGCATTCTGCACATGCTCACAATCACAATGGTAACACATAATAATGTGCTGATCATGTTCACCATCTTAGTTTAGTTTGTTAGCGTTGCTAACGCACTAATTGCCACTAAACACGAAGTAGAGCTGTGACATATGGGGATCTCATTAATTTTGCAGGTAGTAAACCAATGTTTATGTTTACTAAATAAGCACACGCCTGAAAACAAATAATTGACCACTAATGCAACAGTTTAATACAGGGTGCTAATGTGCTCTCAGCTGGGTAACACACCACTTTGCTCATGCACGGTACCTGCTGGGTCGTCCTCTTTACAGCAATACCTGCATGGTAATCTTAAAAGCTCCAGTTTACAATCATGTGGTCAAAACAGGACCTGAATCATGTCCTCTATTCTTCCCTGGTCCTCTTTTCATTTATCCATGTCTCCTCTCTCCTCAGTCTTTTCATCCTGCCTTCTACACCTCTTAGCTCCTCTCCTTCCCTCTTTTCATTAGCTGAACAGGAAATGGGCTCTCTACTCCCCAGGGAAAGCTAAAGCTATTAAAACATAATAATATGCCTCTACTCACCTCCTCTCTCTCTCTCTTTTCAGATGTCTCTCTCCCTCAACCATTCCCTCTTTCTCTCTTTTACAGGTGATAAATGATTAGGTAGGTGAAGATGATGATGATGATGATGTTTATAATCACAATGTTAACAATGATCTTATTAATAAAATGCGAAGCTTCAACATTTATTTGTACTATTACGGATGCTAATGAAGCCGTGTTCCTCAGGGGGAATGGTTCTGTCTCCAAAATAAAGTCCAATTAAAGAGAAATGATAATAATCGCCACTTTGTGTTCGAGAGATATTTCAAAGACAAGGACTCATTTCACTGAGGCGTCTGAGTGTCCAATCTATCACTGAAAAATACCAAGTAACAGTTTGTGATGACAGGCCTTTCTTAAAGAGTGATTATAATGTGCATTGTGGGAGCGTGCTGCAGTAGCCTTGACTCATTTTCTGTCTGCTGCAGTGGATACAAATGGCATGCATGCATTTGTAAATAGCACCTTGTACCCCGCGGCCCCAGCTCCACTAATAAACACAAAAGGTAATGAGTTACCTCCACCTTGATTTTTCTGCGAACCAGCTGCAGACAAATCAAGATGGAGGTAATGATGCTGAACACTCAGCCTGCGTCCCTGCATAGAGCAATTAATCAAGTCATGTAAATGTGAATATGAACATGACATCGGGGCGCATGCACAAACACACATCCGTACACACACAGTGTTGTGCACAGGGGGCTGACCTCCCTTGCCCACTGAGTGTCCTTTTTTGAAATTTGTTCAATCAGAATATGTCTGTGAAACATGGGATTACAGATTTTGAAATTTTTTACACTAACATTTTTAAAATAGTAGTTTAGTTTAAAAACAAAAATTTGTTTTCCACAGCAAACAAATCTTTTTAAATCCCTGAATTAAATGAGCTGACAGTTTTAGCACATGTCAGGTAATCAGGAAGCTTGTTCCACAGGTGGGAAGCATGGACATGAAAAGCTGCTTCAGTTTGTAGATCGGAGATGCATTTAGGCCCGAGACCATTTGGTTCTTTATAGACAAGTAATAGAGTTTTAAAATCTATCCTCAGACACACAGGAAGTCAGCGCAGTGATCGATGGGCCGCTGTGATGTGCTTCACTTTCTTTGTGTTGGTGAGGACTCTGGCAGCAGCATCCTGGATGACCTGCAGCTGTCAGGTTAGTTTTTCACTAAGACCCGAGAAGACACCGTTACAACAGTCTTTCAAGCCCGTCTTGCATGATACATGAAACGAGACTCACATGCTCCTTCCTTGCAAAAATGCTTTCTGAAGCTCAGCCAAAGCTAATAAAGTCTGAGACTTGAGCAGTCTGAGTCGGCTGAGTCAGGTGGGCATCTTTTTGGTAAGAAATACACTGGTTGAGTTTTCCCAGACACTTTCAAGTCAGTTTCAGTGTGTGACGGGCTGAAAACTAATCTCTGTATGACAGTCAGATGCACTACACACCAACCACCACCACCCGGACCTCCACACCCTTACTTTCCATTTCCACTGGATGGAAACAGTGTGATGTCCAGTACAAACATGATTCCTGAGATACTGGGCTGTTGTGCATTAATATGACACTTACATACCTAAATTAGTCCTAATGATTCAGAATGATTCAAGGACATTTATGTGCACTTTCAACAAGATTTTGAAACCTAACCATAGTGATTTGCTCCCATTCAGTGAGACTGACCACAGGTGATGAGACCTGGTTCGCACTCAGTGTTTTAGTTCATCCCAAAAATGTTAAGCTGGGGTTGAAGTCAGTGTTGTGTGTAAACCCGTCAAGTTCTTCCAAACTAAACTGGGAGAAACCATTTCTAGGGTAAAGGGGCGCTGTCACGTTGAACCAGCGAAGGGCTTTTACCAAACTGTTGCCAGGTTGGAAGCACACATGAGCTTAACGCCCCATTGTATGATACAGCGTTGATCATTAAGAACAGCATACTTTTGTGACAGAGTATGTTACACTCCGTCACAAAAGTATGTTGACATGTCGATCCGTACTTTCGGTCGGTCGGTCACATGCATGGATGAAAAAAAAGGTTGATTATAACAAGTAATGTAGAGACAGAAACGAACGTATCTCTACAGAAAACCTGAGTAGCTGATTTGACCTTTATAATAAGTGTGGTGGCAGGTGAGGCTGTCACTCAAACACATGCACATCTCACCATTACCTCCCCCAACTCCTGTTTCTTCCATGCTTCTCTCCCTTCTCACATTCCTTCACCTAAGTAATCATTAGCTGTGGCCAGCAACACACACCCCCACTCCCCCCCAACTATTCACCTCACCACAGCTCTGTCTCCCCCTTCGTCTTTTTCCTCACCTTACTACGCATCATCATTAGCTGTAGTCTGCCAGACATCAGACAGAGCAGTCGGGTTTTGCTTTTTCAGCTGTCTTGAGTTAAATAATAATGAGTAGAGGGATTAAAGAAATTAACCACGAGTGGCTCAGTCTTACACTCATTATTATTTGTACACAATTATCCTGCAGACATTCGACATAAAGACAGTTCAAATTTCCATGAAATTAGACAATTAGAACACAATCATGTTTACAGTCTACTGCCCCGCTGAATCTTGTACTGTATTTACTGTAGAAAGCAAGAATTTCAATAATAATAATAAACACATTCTGTTTATTATTATGGTTTTGCAGAACCATCCAAAATATATTTTTTCCAAAGTTGGGGTTGAGCAACTTTCTGCAAGTTTGTTTTACGGGCACCTGAAGTTGTGACAGCAGAGTGAAATGATTGTGGTTAACAGACTGAAAAAAAAGTTCAAAACCACCAAAATGGTCTTTTAATAAACTTTCAACTTGAGTTCCTGTCTGTATTTTACCAGCTTATTGAGTGGATGCAGTGTTTAAAATCTTGTGCTTGTGTAAAGTTTTTTTTTTGTCATCAATTGGTGGAGTTTTCACAGTTCTCATCACATGATCTGTGCATGGAATTTGTTCTGATGTATTCTACATGTAGGTCACATGACTAGAAGGACTGAACAAACTATAAAAGACAGAGGTCTGGGAAAAAAGCTGGTGAATGGACCTTAAAGTTTTTTTTTATTATTATTTGTTTGTTTCTTTAAGGAGGATCATTACTTGTAGAAAAAACAAGTTAATTCTTAGATTAAAAAGAAAACAATGAGCTGGGCTCCATCCATGACATGGGTTATAATTAAAAATGCAAATTACTCAAATGAAACTAACATGAGGCTGAAAATGACAATGATCAAATGACTAAAATGTGCCTCAATATGATACATATCTTTGCCACAATTAAGAGTAAAATGAAATCAAATGGGGTTGTCAGAATCAGCAGGACAAGAGGACAGACTTGTTCATCAGATATTGTTCCAGCAGCATGCGGGTGTAGAGGAGGGTGACAGACTGTGTGGGTTTTTGTTTACACAATTAAACCCTGACAGCGAGCGTGCGAGGGAGAGGCCGGTCGATTTAGCACAAAGTGTCTAATTTGCTGCAGGGTGAAAATAAGCAGCTTAAAAGCATATGAAGTTGCACTCTGTCGGATGGTTCTGTGTTATTTGTCGGCAGGCTGTAATTACTCTGTCTGGACTTTATTGCACCGTGCCTTCAGAGATGAAAAGGGAAGACAGAGGAGTGGAGGCAGAGAGCGGATGGAGTCAAAGGACGAATGGAGCCGGAGCAATCGCGGTTATCAGCATGAAAACTGCAACATGCAAAGGGATCAAAAAAATACGAACAAATTAGAAATAATTGGGGAAGAAAGTAAAAAATTTCCAAAATTACGACTTAACTCTTAGCTGTGAACACTTTTCTGATGCCACCAAGACAAAAAGGTTCCACACAGCTACATGTATGGGGCCATTATTGTGGCAGAACTACTTATAAATGTGTGAGTGCTCTCAAACCTTAAGCCAACACTTTTAGATATTTAAACCAACCATAGCAGAAGCAGCAGATCAGAAAACCCTCACAGCGTGGTGACTTTTTGGAAAATCAGGGATGATGGTAAGATGAGTAAATCAGAAAATCTTGGCATCCATTATCACTCTTATTCTAGGGTCATTCACCACACATAATGATAATGTCAACATATTTTCATTTTGATGCACTTCAGGAACATGGCCAAGGTATGAAGCACATCTGTTCAATGAAGCAATGTTACAAGAACATGGACAATTTAAAGTTTTCATTACTATAATACAGTTACTGTAGGCTGTGTGCCATTTGGTTGAGGTAATTTGTAGTTGCTACACACAAAAAAACAAAAAACAGAAAGATCAATAAACTAATATTCTTTGTTTTTATTTGAACATTTATACAGATGAATGAAAACTTTGAAATGACTCATTGTTCTGCAGGTGTTTAGCAAGACAGATGTGATTTTTATTGTCGTTCACCTTAAGGTTGTTTATAGAAGAAAAAAAATTCCAGTAGCTGGGGAAGGAGGGTAACTGGAGGCTCCATGTGGTCATTAGAATGACATTATTCTGTACAGTTAGGCCATTTATCTGTCTGCCTGACATCTCTTTTCTTCCACCTGTATAAATCATCGCCCTTTTGCTGTGTGATTCTTAGTTTCATCATCTTCCTGCTCTCCTATTCCAGCCCCCGTCGCCCAGTCGATTTCCTGCTCTGGACTCCCCGACATTCTCTTCCAAAAGAAGTGATGATTTCTTTTCCTGTGCTGCATTTTTTTTCTGAATCTCTGTAAAGCCCTTTTAGAGCACTAATCACCCTGGTTGAACTGCTTTTCTCTCTGCATGTTATTCATTCATTTGCTGTCAGCTGCTATTGTACCAGTTCATAAGGAAAAGGACAGTCATGCTTTGTGTTTCTGCCATTTGAGGAGCTGTGATGTGACATACAACATGTGGATTTCTCTTGATAGAGATAATGGATTTCTATTCATTGTGCTGTCACAGGGTTACTTGGCAAAGGTGCTCGGCTGCCAATGATTTTGTAAATTTGTCTTGAATAGCAAGAAAAATTACAGATTAACCTCACAATACTCCTAAAATGGTTAAATGTGAAAAAAAAAATCAGAAAGAAAAAGATTCAGATGTCGCACTGACCCAACATTAGAGCAACACTTATTTTAAACAAAGTAAACTGACATCAACTAAACAACATTAGCTACTGACTGTAATTCAGCGCTGATCGCCATTAGAACTACTGAAGTCCAGAAACAAAAGTAAGAATATAAGTAAGAATATCTGAAACAGCTGGGTTGTGATTGTATAACTAGCATTTTTCCTTGTGGTTAATATCGTATGTTTTAGCTTCTCGCGTTTTAAATAACATTTAGCATTGCCGTGGTGGTGCTGTAGTAATGACAGGTTTGCAACTTATATCTCTGAACCTGTTTTTCTGTGCTGAACCTCCTCCTCGCTCTCTGTCCACAGGAGGCCTTTCGTTAAAATGATTCTGCACAGTTTACTTCTTCAGCTTTCATCTTTATTCTCAGCGGAAGGGATGTGCTGCTCTAAGCTGCTAATGTTTTTCGGAGCTTAACATGTTTACTTAAGCGCTACGAGTTGAATATTTGTTCACCTTTAAAAGAGTGCCACCCTTCAAATGGATTACAAATGGCTGTGCAAAAATAGCAGGGGTTCTTCTGTGCATCTAACTAAAGCAGCAGGTCTGGTATGCATTAAGGATGAACGAAAAACCGAACGTACTGCTCAGGCATTTGAGCACTGTTAACAAGGCGTTTCCTGCATACCACTGAATGGGGTGATTTGCACTGTTTTCTTGTGCAAATCCTTATGTCTCCGGCTGCTAGCCTAACATACTGCTACAGACAGGAGACAAAAGAAAAAAAAACAACATCAAATGTCTTAGTGAGGTGTTGGGCCACCAGCACAGCTTCAATGCTCCTTGGCGTTGATTCTGCAAGTGAACTTTGGTGATCACTTTTCTTCTTGCACCATCATCTCAAAATTTCAGATTGTCCGATACTTTGGGACAAACCAAGCTGCCAGCATGGCTGCAGACCCTCAAGGCACCAGTTTTGTGGCAGCACAACACAGTAAGCAATGCTTCAACAGTTTGGTAATTTCCTGACCTTCATATTCAATTCAATTTGCTGACGCTTCAGTGATCTTATCAACAGGAACAAACTAAATACACAGAAAGATGCTCAAAGTGTGAATAAACCATTCTCACTAATCACTCTGCAGATGGTGGAGGTGTTTAACCTGGCATTAAAATTCAAATAATGGTTATCATAGCTAAAGCAGGAACATCAGTCATCAGTAAATCAGTCTGAACTGAACTTATAGTGCTTGGTGCCCACAGCTTCCTCATACTGTATGTGAAACAGCAGACAGGCTGCGACAGAGCGCCATGCCATTGCCCATAACTATCTTTTTTTTAATTATTTTAAATCACATTCAAATGACACCAGGCTGCTACAAAGTGACCACATACAATACTACACATATGCTGAAATGTGTTGGAGTGCACATGCTGTTGTGTTGCATTTTACAGTGTCGTGGCCTCGGAGACGCCCACACAGTCCGAGCATCGAAGGCTTTGCATTTGTGAGTTAGACTGAGTGGCCTTGTTAAGAAGTAGATGAGTTTAAACAGGGCTTTATGTGTTTTCACAGTTTTACCTCTGGTGGTGAGAACAGAGAAAAAAAGTGCAATATTATTATTATGAGATTGACTGATCCCTCAAATTCATTAAAACATGCAAACACCAGATGTTTGAATCACAAGATGTCTTTCAGTTCTGATTTCCATCCTGGATTTTCACATTTGTTTCATCAGATTCTCGCTTTTTTAAAAAACAACATTAATACCTACAAATACCAGTAAAACACAGCTTTCTCTCCCTCAAACATCTCCATCCATTCCTTTCAAATTATTATGATCAAAATGCCTGAGAAGGTTTATTTCCTGTCCCCTATTTGGCTACCCATGGACTTCCTTTTGGTGAGCTAAAGTGCAGAATCAATCTAGCAAATATGCAAGTGGGACTCAGACAATGGGTCCATCATCATCTGGTGTCGCATTGTTCTCATCACTCAGCAATAGAAGAATCTATCCTCTGCATCCTGAGCTGCTCAGTGTGTTTCTTTCAGCTCCGCTACAGGGAGGAGCTCCCTCTACACCCCGAGCCGAGGGCCATTATGTAGTTTGGCACCGCAGAGCTTGTCACACCAGTCAGAGCCCACTGGTGCAGATGGGTTAATTGGTTTGTGGCCCTGCAGAGAAGGTTTGAGTACAAAAAAAAAAAAAAAAAAAGACAGAGAAAGAAAGTGAGAGAAAACCTAATCTGGATGCAGCAGGATTCTCTCTCAGACATACAAACACCACCAACAGGTATCACACTTTCTTTTTTATCTCACTTTTTTTCTACTTGAAACATACATCTTATATCATAACAAGATTAAAGTCCAGGTCCCTATTTTTACATCATCTTATCCACCCTGCACAACCGGACCTGGAAATGTCAACAGCGTCAGTTTTTTTGACTTTTCAAGACTCAAACACAGATCAGGTTAGAGTTCAATCAAAGGCAGTTTATGGGAAAAGTACAAGAGAGCAGGCAGAGCAAATGTCTTCAGGAACAGGTGCTGAGTGTGATGAGTTGACTGAGAGGCAGGTGAACCAAAAGCAAAAAAAAACAACAACCAGACACTCAGCCAACAACCTGGTGAAGAAAGGACTGAATGACCACTGTTCTTATGCTGCGTTTAAGGTTGATTCGATGATCATGCACAGGTGAGCAGGAGTCCTGGAGGGAATCCAAAAGTAGGCAGACCACACCCAGGCCTAGATCCTAGATACACGCACACAGGAAAACAGACAAACAGGGGATGAATGAGAAACACTAGGGAGGAGAAAGACCACAAACACAAGGTTCTTCTCTTATTATTCTCCTCCAGTACACCGGCCAGCTAAAAAATTATTAGACCACCCTTGTTTTCTTCAGTTTCTTGTTCATTTTAATGCCTGGTACAACTAAAGGTACATTTCTTTAAACAAACAAACAAATATAATGAGAACAACAAAAAATAGCTCATAAGAGTTTAATTTAAAAGCTGATATCTAGCCATTTTCCATGAAGTTCTTACATCACTAGCTATAGCATTGTACTGCTTTTAGGCATTCCATGTTTTCTTTTCTGACAGTTTTAGTCACATGATACACACAGGAGTTAGTACTTGATTGCATAACCATGGCTGCAGTCACACATAAACTTGGGAGCCATGCGTCTTGGCATGCTCTCCACCAGCTTCTGACATCGTTCTGCTGTCAAGCAAATTTGTTTTGTTTTTGGGCTTGTGGTTCTCCATTTTGAGTTTGATGATTTTCCGCAGGTTTTCAATTGGATTTAGATCTGGTGATTGAGCAGACCAAGGCATGGTTCGAATGTCCTGGTTCTCCATCCGGGCTTTAACTGACCTTGCCGTGAGAGCTGACAACTTCTGAGTTGTGCTACGGCTTGAATGTAAGCCGGAAACCACTCTCTGCCTTTGCATGTGCAGTGCTGCTTATGACATGAAATGGAAATGGCCTTTTATACACCCTGGGAATACAATTAAGCATAAGCATGTCAAACAGTACATAAAGTATTATGTAATCAGCTGCATTTTTTTGCCGTGTTCATTGTATTCTTCAGGTAATGTACCTTTAGTGGTACCAGGCATTAAAATGAACAAGAAACTGAAGAAAACATGGATGGTCTAATAATTTTTTCCATGACTGTAGTTGTGTCTCACATCCAGCTAATGAGCTTGATTCAGAAAGTCCAGATAATTGACTGAGTTCTCCTTCCCATCTCTTTCTCTTATGGACTTAGACTAGACTACATTTGGAGATGGAAAGCTTATGAAGAGCTACTTCCGTGGTGCAGCAGTAGAGTTTATCACCGCTTCACATCCAGCTAATGAGCTTGATTCAAAGTCTAGACAGCTGATAGACTGCACTTTTCAGTTTCACTTCAGATCAGATTCAGCTTGCTACTGCTTCAAGCCTGTGCTGAGCAAAGAGAAAAAAAGTTTATGAAATGAATTGAAAATAACTGAAGGAAGAGAAGATGAAGATTTATTTTACATTTGAAGATGCTACAAAAACAAAAGCCACAGGGATGTATCAACACTAACTTATTCTGAAGTTTAGTTCAGACGATAACGTCTTAAGTAAATCCTGGCTGACCTCTGTCAGATTGCTTTCTTCTTCTGCTTGTTGTGGACATTGCAAGTTGTCCCTTCATCCTTCTATCCCTTTAGAATAGAAGGATGAAGGGAAGGGATTCCTTTCTTGCTTTCTAAATGCTCAAGTGTGGTTTAGTCAGAGAAAAGTAACTAGAATTAATTAAAATGAATGAAAATAAATGAGAAAGAAACAGGAAACAAATAGAAAATGACCTAAATGTCACGATTCCTTGTGTTTCTGGCATTTTCCTTTTTCCCTCTGTTTCCTGTCCTCCGTTGTCTTTCTGTGTGTGTGTGTGTGTGTGTGTGTGTGTGTGTGTGTGTGTGTGTGTGTGTGTGTGTGTGTGTGTGTGT
>JBBMJY010000004.1:20795786-20807324 GCA_037833715.1 Toxotes lorentzi | reverse complement strand
GTGTGTGTGTGTGTGTGTGTGTGTGTGTGTGTGTGTGTGTGTGTGTGTGTGTGTGTGTGTGTGAGTGTGTGAGTGAAACCTTTTTTGCTCTGTTAGATCAGTCCTGCTACTTTCAACATATGAAGTTTGTAAAGGCCACTGTTCATTTTAAATCTGTCTCTTGGCAATGGAGGCACAAATTTTGACTTGTTGCAAATTGGATAAGAAGGATAGACGGATGGATGGATTTATTAATTTCAAACTAGGAAATTTCACAAACATAAGTATGTCCCCACAAAACCTAATTTGTGTTGACTACTTTAGTTCACTGTATGCAGTACACTTTTAAAATAGTCAACTGAGATACAGAAAAGTCCCATGTTTCATCTCTGTTTATATCACTCACTGCACTCTTTAATTATCCACCTCCTGCTCTACTGGAGCTCATCTCTTCCTGCAGTCATTTTAAAGGACAGAGCTAATACAGCTTAGTCAAACCACATAGTTTCCACAGATGAAATACTGCAGGTCTGGATACTGATACTTCAACTGCTGTAGTCCCATAGCTTAATCTTGTGGTTATAATTTGCATTCACTGCTGGGAAAACTACTTCACTACAGATACAGCTCTCTGATGGTTGTCAGCTTCATAGGGCTTTTAACTTTTCTGTCGTGCTCTGATTTTCTCTCCTCTGTGTCCCAAGAGGCAAAATTACAAATTAATTGCTTTGCAGGAGAGATTTGGGCAAAAGTCCAACAATGAATTGTAACTTACCTTCGTTTTTCTCCTCTGTAAAGTCTAATTTAAAAGTTTTCTGTTCAGGTTGTCAGTGTTCTTCAGTGACACTGTCCGCCTGTGCAGCAGCTTATTACGACCCTTAGTTATGTTTTATTGTTAGGTGACCTCCAGCAGCCATAGAAATTACAACAGGAGCAAAGCAGGACGTCAGGTGAAGCAGTATTTCAGGTGACAAAGTCCATGTTAAGACGAGGTTGGGGTGGCAGGACAAAAATGACTTTGGACAGATACAAAACCAGAAAATGACACAATTATAAAATTTGACATAAAACACAAATCACAGTTTCCACATGATTTAATACAAATAGTTTGACTGAGCACCTGTCCAACTTGCTGTTATGCTGCTGAGTGCACCTTTGTTTGCACTGTCAGTTTGGGAAGCTGCGTTTGTTCTGCCAAACAAACCTGATTTTACCACATTGTGTGGATGACTCCTGCTGCTTCCATGTCGGCAAAAAGACCTACACATACGTGAAGACAATACAGACGTGAAATCACATTACGTAACACACATTTGTGTTTTATTACTCAGCGTTTTGCTTTGAAATGTGATGCCACATCTTTTTTTTTCTTAATCTACTCAATTTGACATAATACTGCTTGATTTACATTACTTCTAAACACCTGACACTGAGAAGGACATTAACTAACGCACACACACACACACACATGCACACACACACACACTTAAGAGGAGCAGATCCAGCAGAATGAACTGAGCTGCTGTGATGCCACATCATGTGAGAGTCACTCACCTGCTGATCTAACTCATTTATTGCATTGACCTCACTCACCTCTCTATAATGATTCAGGCCTGTGAGGAAATGTCCATTTAGTTACTTTCCTGAGGTCAGTACTGAGGATGCTAATAAAAACTGTTGTGTCATTTCTGGATGTTTCTTGTTTAAGTGTTATTTCACAGATTTTTTTTCCGTATGTAAATCGACTCATTAAGTTGTGCCCTGACACTGATGGAAGATGTGTTTTATTCAAATCTTCACAATTTCAGTAAATAAGAGCTAATTTGAATGTATTCAAATAACTTTATTAAAAAGACTGCGTTTCTTTTCCTGTTTAGTTCTGTGCTGTACTGTAACAGCTTAAGGGAATGACAAATTAGAGAGTGTGCATTATTAAGGCAAAGTAATGCTAATTCAATTATGAGTAAAGAAATGTAGATATGTCTGAAAGCTGTGAACAAACAGCAGCAGGTGATGGAGTCAGTGTAATCACTGTTGATTGTGGTGCATGTGGGAAGCGTGCATAATAAAACTGAATACAAAGTCCTACCTGCACATAAAAACAAGAAGACTGCTCTCACATCTACTGTAAGATTGCTTGTATTCTATTCTGCTTTCCTGTTTATTTTCATTTATCATTCATTTATTAAGGATCTAATTGGATTGTCAGTTTCTATGTAAAACTGTTGTCCAGCTTTGAGGTTTTCTCCCCGACATTCAAAAGTTAATACTTGAGATTGATCGGTCTCCATGTGTTTGACAGATAGATGAAGTTGCCAGATTTGATCATTTTACTTCAGTCACTCTCCACAACCTTGTCAACGCAGCTAGGCCAACGTGCTCATTTGTTCGATTTTCATTTGAGTTGGTGTCAGTTTATCAAGGACATTGTCAGATGACTTGGGAAAAAAGGAAAAAAGCTGGGTGTAGCTGAAAATATCTATCCAGCTGAGAAACTAATTGTCACGACTCCAGAACAAAATTAAAAAAAAAAAAGCAGTCTTTATTTCAGAAACAAAAATCACTCGCGGTGAGGAAAAAGGCAACAAAAAAATAAAAGACTACAAAAACACGAAATCACTCTTAGCGAGGAAAAATTCTAGACTATGAAATAAACCAAAGTAGCAACAAAACAAGACAAAAGGTTGAAAGAGCAAACTGTGATCGAGACCTGACAAGAAGAGCGATTTAGCTGGTTCTGCAATCAAGAGACAGGACAAACTGGCACAGAACAAAGGGAGATGCAGACAATATATAGACACGAGGTAATGGGGAACAGGTGGAAACAATCAGGGCGGGGTAGACAATCAGACTGGCAGGAACACAAGAGGAAGGGCAAGCTACCTGAAACACAAAGGGAGATCAGATTACAAAATAAAAGCGGAAGTCACAGGACAAAACATAACAGGACCTTATTTCCTCGCTGTGACACTAATTATCTGTTGTTTTCATCCAATCATGATGATGAAAAGATAACACCTTGCTTTTAAAGGATTTTCTGATCTCTAAAAAAAACAAATGTCAGGGTTCTGTGTTGATCATTCTCTTACATACAGTAGCAGATATGAAACTAAATATAAGTTTAGTTTCTTCTTGTCCTGTTGTAATAATCATGGTAATCTGATCCCTTGTTGATCCCATGTTCAGGCTCAAATGCAGCAGCTTTTTTCTGCACTGGATGCTTTAACCTGCCAGTTAATGGCTGTGTGTGTCTTTGTTGACTGAGATGAGATGTAAGTGAATTGACTGTGGCATAGACAGCACTGACCAGGCTCTGTATTCATGAGTGAGCCCTGCTCTTGACTGTCAGCTGTAACACATTCTGTGACCATCAGGTCCTCATGTAGTGAAATCCTCTGGCTCTCCTCCAGGACCTGGTTGTGCTGGAGTGGCACTTAGTTAAGCAGCTTTTCGTTGGGAAAGTTTGACTCGTGGTGGCAGGTCTACACACTCTCCTAACTGTGCTGCTGCTGATAGATCATGTTTGGAAGCGTACAGTTCCCGACAGCTGTTGACAGCCTCTGACAATAACATCCCTGACGGAAGCCATTGGTGGAAACCACTTTATGGAAATAAACCTCTGAAATCTCTCTGACACGCTGATGGGACAGTCGGCACAAACTGCTTTGTAGCAAAACTTCATTCAAATACACACAAGTTTATTCCATGTCCTCACAAAGATCCCAAAGTTTCCAGAATGTATGTTTCCGGCTAAAGTTTGGAGAAATATTTCCATTTGATGGAATGATGCAGTCATGAAAACATGGAGTCTCAGTGGACACATTGTACAGCACTGTGTCCCTAAATGGCCACAGTGGAAACTGAAACATATTTTATGTTTTCATGTGGTTCTTTCTTTCCCTACAGCCTCAGCAGTTCTTGCATAAAGCTGCCGGCCTCTGAGGACAATGAAACTCTATGATGCCCTGGTGATGTGTGAAAGATTTTGGACTGGTGCAGGTTATGGCTATTGTCAGGTGCAGCTGGACACATAACACAAGACAAATAACGCTACAATGCTGGTACCACTAGTAGCTTTAAAGAATAAAAGTTGAATACATTATCTGGCACTGAACCTGCGTCAGAAAAAGGAGCAGTGAGAGTTTGAATCGGAATCTGAATCTTTTCACCAGCACATTCAAAAAACAAAGCTAAATGCAAACTGTGCTGAAGCGCTTGAAAGAAACCTCTCTTTCTGACATTGTTCTCATTTGACGATTCATTTTAAAACCTATCTTTGAAATGTGACCCCTTATCTTCATTCATGAATAACAGACAGCATCAAATTAATATGAAAATAATAATGGCTGAAAACTAAAATGTTAAAAATCATTTTTCTGACATTTATCTGGAATTATTCAACTGATATAAACAGGAATTAAAGGCCAGAGTTCACCTGTGAAAACCTCAGAAGAATAGAAGCAATGAAAGGCAACACCTGTGCAGCGGGTTTACAGTTATAAAACACAAGGTTGCCTTTAGGCATGGGCCAACAAGGCGGTCGCCTGGAGCGCCACCAGCTGGTGGGGCATCAAAGAGGAGAAATATGTTTCTGAAAGTTGTATAATTAAGAAAAAAAAAGATGAAGAAAAATAAATATTGTACCATTTAACATGGTCAGGACAAGGGAAAGTCTCAAACATCAGATCCCTCAAAGGCATCAGTGGACATCTCATCTAGGGCACCAAAATGTCCAGAGACGGCCCAGATAAAAGACGTGTCCTGTTGATGAGGTGAGTGCAGGTCTGGACTGACTTCACCTGTCTAACCCATTTTATCCCTGAGAGGTTAATGAACCTGGGAGCCTCAAGAAGAGAAACCTGGAGACTTGGACTGTTTAAAAATAGAGTTATTTATACTCACATGTGTGTTCATGCAGTGTAAGTGAAACTGAAGCCTCCCTCTGTCTCTCTGGTGAGATACTCTCTGCCGGTGTGACTAATATCCATGGTGGCAAACGTTCCTCCTGGCTTCTGATTCGCTGAGTCCAGGGAGCCAGGAGACATGTGACAGTCCTGTTTTGCTCATAACCTATCAGCTGAATAATTACTGCTAACCTGCTTCTCCACAGGGCTTAGCTGTTATAAACGGACCCACTGTCTCACACTAATGGAAATCACGGCCATGGCAGTGTCACAGCGGCAGGCTCGGGTCATCTGGGACCCGGGTGGATGTATTTGGGTCAGTTACTCTCTGGAGAAGCAGAGTCAGGCCCAGGAGCAAAGAACCATCAGTGCAGTACCCTGTTTATCAGAAACTTCCACAGTCGCAAACCTTCTGACTTTGTCTTAATCTGTTTCACCACAAGTGTGTACTGCTCTCTTACCTGTGTCCTCCTGCATTTGATCATTTGTCCTTCTGCAGTCTCATCCCTGTGAGTCAAGTCCTCACAGACATTACCAGACACTGAAGGCTTCGCTAAGACAAAAGCAGAGTATTAGAGTAGGCGTTGCACCTTTTAAACCTCGAGAGCACAGGGTAGAGGTTTATTCAGGGACACCTCCCCATTGTCCCTGAATAAATCAGTAGCTTTTAGCAGTTGAGCTCCTCTGATTGGTTTCGATGTCAGCTCAGACATGACACACAGTACAGTACATCCTTATTAAGAGAACCACAGAAGCAATCGTGACCTGATAACCGTGCTGCCAGCAGCCGACTGAACATACTAATGAACTAACATTCACACTGAAGTGCATTTGAACAGTGATGCAGTCGCTTAACTCAGAAAACTAGAGAATTAAATTCATAGTCAGTGACTACGAATCTTTGAGCTGAACTGAGTCATGATTTCCACCTCTAGCATTAGATAGTAACATTCTGACACTGATGCTAGTATCTAATGGGAGCAAAGCTACTTGCACATGCTCGACCTTATCTTTGTTTACTTATTTCTTTGTTTACTTCATATTCTCTTAAATAAATCGCATCCTTTATGTCCTTTCCTTGAGCTCAGAGTTCAGGTGTCCAGTTCCATCTGCATATATTCCAAATATACTTTTCAGAAAGTTGAAGACCTCGTAGTTCTTCTTTAACTGTGTAAAATCCAATAAAGGGTAAATTACAAAGTTAATGTGCTGATATGCTCTGGCTGTTATCTGTTGTACATGGCATCTTCTGATGTTCTCAAAGACAAAATTTCACACCAAAGTAGATAAGCTAACAAGATTCTTCCTTTGTTGCTGTTTCACTCGCGGCCACAGCTTTCTAATCCCCACTCGAGGAGACAGGGAGCTGCCAGCGTCGGCCTCTTCCTGCACGCTTCATGTTTTATCTTTGAGGTGTGACACAGTTTTGTTCCAAAATCTTTTGAGTATTAACACACATCCCCTGTAGGCTTCAGAAGTGGCTGTAGAGTTTTGTAGTTTCGCCCTTATTGTGGCATGGAAACTGTGTTCATCTTTTATTCAGGCTTTTATACTAATTTTGTGACTATCTGTCATCTGTGTTCAGGTTGTACAAAAGAGCAGCACTTAGCAGATGTGTAGCCATTTTCAGTTATTTTATTTTTTAACAGGCAGCATCAAACTGTTTATGTCTGTTCTGTTTTCCTACCATGCAGGCAGCCCTTGGTTTCAGTGCATTTTAGGACACTATGAAAGGAAAATTCCAGAGACGTGAATGTATCTGGAAACGTTCCATTACTTCAGTCACTGTTATTATTTTGTCATTTGTTCATTGTTAAATTTTCATCATGTCATGCTGGATTTGTAAAAAACAGACCAATTCTGAAAATTGTTGCCACATTCGAGGACTCTTAAGACATTCAATGAATGATGTACAGCTACAGAAAAGCTATGCAATGTTGTAATGTCAATATATGTCATTATATCACATCCACAATAGAAACAAGCAAACGTGATTATTGTGAAAAGATAATGGACGTGTCTGAAGTAGCTCCTTAGTTCAGCAGGCTGTGAATCACTACAGAGAGAATTGTATTCCAGGCAGCGATGAGACAACTCTTTCAATAAACGCCAGGACACTGGTGAGTCAAAGTCCTGTGATGCAAATCCAAAGCAGCAAATGATAATTATATCACATCAGCAACATGACTCCCTGCAGGGGCATGTATAGCCTACGCATTAAACTACTCACGAGCCCAAAGGTAGAAATATGCACACACACACACACTCCTCTCATCCTATTTCTGAAACCTGCCCTGTTTTAGAAATCTCAAGACTTGTATAATAGCGTGCACAAATATGATCTCCACTTTCCAAGCTTTTCGTAAAGGGACACAGGTATGTTCTGAATCAGCTCTTTTGATACAAACATCTGTCCATCCAGCCTTTCCATGAAAACAACAGCAAAGAAGAAGCACAAAGAGCCAACAAGGACATGCTTAGTGGGCGTGGATCGTTTATACATCTGGCCCCTGGTGTTTGTCAGACAAAGTCAATAAAAATAATAACCTAAATATATAATATAATGTCAGCATACAACAACCATGATAATAGCAACATACATTTTACTGCTCAGCGTGTGAAGTAAACAGAATGAGAAAAAAACATCAGAGAAAATGTGTGTGATTGCTGTGACTTTGTAATCACATAAAAACAAGTAGAACTTAATATATTGGTTTGTTCACAGATACACTGAGAGTGAATGAAGGCTTTAAAACACTTCAGCATTAGGCTTTAATACAACATTCTACATAGAACAATCTTATGTACAACAATCAGGGCATTTTGAAATTTAAACTGACTTTGTACTGTGCACAGGTTCTGGGTTATAAATTCATTGGGGGTTAATGCATTAAATAACACACACAACATTAATGAGCTTATGTAGATAAGTGTGTAATTCTCAGCATTTTGAAATATCAGTGTAACTATGTCTTTTGTATTGTACACAGTGGATGAGATATAAAATATATAATATATTATATTTATATAAAATATAAATATAATCAATAATAAAGGCCATGTAACCATCTGCCAAGAATTGTGTACAATCTGACATATGTGTTACTCTGGTAAAACTATAGAATCAGTTTTATACAAAAACATAAAACTAGATAAATTACTGACATGATCTGTATATGTGGCATAAATGATTTTTAATATGAGAGAGATGGAGCTAGAACACGTTAATGGACTGCAGCCATTATTGATGTTATTACTTACTCCTGTGTTTGAAAAGTATGAAAAAGGCTTGTTTCACCAAACTTCCTCAAAATCAGTTTCATCACATGCAGCTGTGTGATGCATGTGCACATACACTGGTGTCACTTTCAGTCAGGAAGCTCATTACTTAGACAGTGCACTCTGGGAATTTTCCAGAATTATTCTGAGAAGTTCACCAGCTTCCTGAACCCAGACCAAACACACCTGAGGGTTTTTTTCTCTTACAAAACCGTAAGATGCTGGTGTGTCCTTGAAGACCCCATGGTCAGAGACACTCCAAGAGAATGTTTTGTTTTCAAAATATTGATGCTCAGCAGTCAACGGTCTGAAGTATAGGATGTCAGTGTTTTACAACAAGTAAAAGAAACTCTTCCAAAACATATACAACTATGTAAAACCGCTGGTATGACCTTTTAACCATCAGCTGTTCTCTTCACTTTCTGTTCATGCTTCACTGTCAGAGAATGTTTTAGTGGAGGCAGAAGGTGATGTCAACAGCAAATAATTAGCATTCTGACTTAGTTCTCATTTCACAAAGTGCTCTGTGGTGAATTATAGCAACAGATGCAGGTGTGGGAGCAAACATCACCGCGAGGAGTTCAAATGGATTTTGACAAGGACACGGCGATCATTCTTCTGTCACAACTGCTTTGTTTAGCCATTTAGATTGGAAGCTGAAGAACAACACTGTGCATCCAGTCAAAGGCTCACTCAGGTTATACAGGAAAATCTCATGCAAGGCAGTAATGATTTCACACATACACACATACACACACAAGCATTTTGTACATCTGTGCTCCCAAACCCAGACACAGTAATCATAAGAACATGATTACTTAATTATTTAAAAATGTCCTTGTTTACAGGAACAGTCTGCAGAGTCAATATCAATTTAATGTCTGTGCATCCAGTAAAGAACATGTCTGGGTCATGTTCAAGCTCAACAGGTCCGTCCAGAGACGTGCAGTGAAAAGATTCATTGACACGTGAAACAACCTCATAAGTATACAAATGCGATATATGTAGATATTATGTGAAAATGAAAAGGAGCCTTTGACTGACCAGAGTTTCACATTTTCAAAGCATTTCTTTTTATATTAGCTTCTTTTCTCATATTGTCCAGAAAAACAACAGAACTGTAAATTCTTCGGACACAGCTGCAGAGCAGTACGAAATGACAAATCTTACACTTTACGCTAAAGTCTGCAGTCATCATATTATTTTTTATGAATGTGATTTTTTTGTGTTAGTGTATGAGGTAAGCTTTTTCTAACTGACACATTTTTCAGCTCACACTTCTGCATCGGCACACAGGCACGTATCATTTTCAGGTTTAAACATCCAAAGCTGAGGTGACAAACTTCTTGTTTCAAATCTCCTGCCATTTTGTAATATTGAGAAAAAAAGACCAAAATGGAAAAGATACTGTGGATAGCTTTGTGTCTCTGTTTTGTATTGTCTGTAACTCTCTTCTCTTTTTCTCTCCCTCCAAACCTTCATTTCACAATGTCCTGTCTCCTGTGTTCTTCCCTGCGTCACTTTAATCCCCTCTGTTGTCCTCCCCTTTCTTCCTCCTCCCTCCTTTGCCTTCACATTGCTTCCTCTTTCCTCTCTTGCCTCTCCTCAGAGGCAACAGACGTCCCTCTGCACCACAGCTCGTGTCTCAGCTGAAAGATGAGGGACATAGAGTAGTACATCATCTCAGCAGGGTTCACATGAGGTGTTTGCAGCATTATGGTTTATGTATTTCACTGCCATTGACCAGCGGAGTAGGTTTACTCCCAGTTTAGTTTTTTTTTCTGATGCCTTTTGTTATATTTTTAGCACCTTGAAACCGAAAATGAAAAACCATGAAATTTAGCAACTTCAATTTGGATACATAAGCAAAAAACTGATCAATTTACAGCAAAGACACTAGAAAATGTGCATGTGTAACAGATCCCAAGGTGCGCCAACAATTTTCAGCGCTAACACAGGTGATCACAAACAGGTGGACGGGCCAGAACCTCTCTCACAAAGAACAAGTCTGCACCAAATGAAAGGGAGCAATAAAAGTGCTGCAGCAACTTCCTGTGGAAACTGGACATACAGCAAAAACTGCCCCCTAGAAATGATGTTCATAATCATTTGCAACAGAAAATACACAAGTGAAGAAATTTAATGCGACTGTAGTTACTCTGGATGCCAACCTCAGTCTCCAGTGATGATATTGGGATTCACTTTATTTACCCACCATGCACCCTGACCACCTCCCTGTGACTTACATGCAGTAAAGAAACATCACTGGAAAAAGACATTGCCTGTGAACATAATCCAGCAGCAGTTCTGTTTCCCATCAAAACATAATTCCAGTGGCAAATCAGAGATAAATAAATGTAAACTGTTTTAAAGGGTGAGGAAGAACCTTATGTCAAAACTGTCACCTTTAGCATTCAGGAGGACATGTGCAATCTTTCCAAAACCTTTTCTTCTTAATTAGCTTCCATAATTTTGTATTAAAATATACAGTGTCTCAGCATGACAATCATCTCACTGATGTTGTGCTAATAAATGCAGATTAACTAACAGGGTACTGACTGAATACAGACACACTGTGCTGAATCCTGATTAGCAACAACAGTCGCTTATCCAGTTCAAAAGAGGTGAACCTGCTGGGCCGAGAGGCAGCGTCAGGCCAGAGGAAACAGATCAGTGTTAGTTCATCAAAATGAAGAAGCACGTGGAAGCACAGCACAGACCCCAGTCAGTGATTTATTAACAAGGAAATAGACTATGACAAAATCAATACTCAAACCTTATGCTAGGAATGTATCTGTTATCACTCTACTCAGATGAAGGCGTATTTAGGACAACACCAAACATAGGTCCTCCTGATGATGTAAATATAAATACATTTTTTCAAAAAGCTCATGAATATGTAGTTTCTAAAAAAAACAAAATACCAAGGCTCAGTAATAAGTAACAACTGGACACACAGATGTTGTGTGGGTATCCGTGAGGAAAGGAAAAAGAACAAAGTGAATGGAGAGAGTCTCTCTGAGAGGACTGAGTGCAAACACTGATACCAGGTGCTCCCCATCAGCCCAAGTGAATGGCCCTTCCCACAATTAAATCCTGCAAGACATGAAGAAACAAGGTACAACCAACAGACCAGAGGGTCGGCACAGGGATGGAGTAACTACAGCTAGTGCACGCAGACAGAACCTGAATTAGGAGCAGTTTATTGTCGGTTTTGATCTTTTGAACATTTCCAGACTTTTTAATATCATAGAACGTACTAAAGTTCAGTATCTTTACTATATGACCAAAATCTTTGGTTAATAAGAGAAAAAGTGAGGAAGAATCCGCCGAAAAGTCTGAGCTGCACCTCACACCATTCATATATATATATATA